>BPLR01001224.1:0-95536 GCA_021605095.1 Caerostris extrusa | reverse complement strand
TCGCATCCCCATATATTCCTTCGATTCAAGACAAAACAACGGGAACTATCTTGCATTATTTGTGCTTCAGTTAGTATTTACTAAAAAAAAAAAAAAAAAAAAAAAAAAAAAAAAAAAAAAAAAAAAAGGCGGGCATAAAAGTTCTGAATTCCATATCAATAAAAATGTATATGTTTGCATTTCAATAATCATTATTTTTTTTTTACTATTTGCATATGATACAGTTACACGACTTTCAGGTTCCATTCGGCTATTACCATATCAATAAAAATGTCTATGTTTTTGCATTTCAATAATCATTATTTTTTTTACTATTTGCATATGATACAGTTACACGACTTTCAGGTTCCATTCGGCTATTACGGTAGATTTTGATATATTTAGGGATAATGTTTGAGCTCACTTCTATTTTCAGATTTATATATTATATACCAAAATATGAATACAAAATCAAGCAACAGATTGTTCATCGCATTCTATAAGCCCCAAATGTCAATATACTTTATTGTAATTTAAAACTAAAGTTGCATCTTATTTATGTTAAGATATGAATCAGTAGGAAAAAAAATGAATTAATTAGCAAGAAAAGGGGGTGTTCTGTTTCAACTGTCATAGATAGGCAATTAAAAGAAAAAAAAGAGACCAAATGCAATACTTCCATTTAATAAAACGTGAGAAAAGATGAGGTAGAACATTGGCCAATTTCTTCGGACAGCAGAGAATGCTACAAAAAGCCGGGGTGTAAAGGAGTTCAAAAAATAACATGTTCCAAATACAACGTATACCCATGTTTAATGCCAAGTGCAAACTATTTTATGGAATTTCAAGCTTAAGATTTTATGTACAGAAATGCAAACATTTTAAGTCGTTGTTACTTCAAAATTATATAGTAATTAATTAAAGTTACATAAATACATAGATACATGAAAGTTACATAAATACAGATACATAAAAGTTACATAAATACATAGATTACATAGATACTAACTTTTGCATTCAATATCTAGAGACAAAATGCTTTTATGAATACCAGACAAAAATGCTTTTATGAATACCAGTCAAAAT
This sequence comes from Caerostris extrusa, assembly GCA_021605095.1. NCBI lineage: Eukaryota > Metazoa > Arthropoda > Arachnida > Araneae > Araneidae > Caerostris > Caerostris extrusa. The sequence goes on along the minus strand of BPLR01001224.1, from coordinate 94,471 downwards.
GTGAGAAAATCCAATATTCAAATAACATTGTCGAATTTTGTTAAAACCACTCCCTGCACTAACAAAATCAAACTGTGAAATTTACAGGGATATCGGCAGAGTAGTTTTGAGACTATAGGGAAAACACATACAGGAGTGCATTTATTTATATAGGTTAAATACTTTTGTAACTTTGAGGTAATATTAATTTTTTTTTTATATTACAGAATATATATATATATAGTGAGATTTTTCAATAATTATTGAAATAGATTTAAAAAAAATATTTTATTACTTGCAGCTTATACATACATGAAAATATAATAAGAGTTTACTACACTGGTGAACATGATTGGCAAATAAATTAATAAAATAAAATACATAAATAAAATGAGATAAAATTCCTTTCATAAAAATAACGTGATCTACAGTGGGCCACAAAATTGAGTATACACCTTAGAAACTTGGAGACTTTTTGCAATTACAAATAAAATATTGCTTTAAGATGATTGAATTTTTTACCTTATATACTTTAGTCTATGTATACCGTATCTTTACCGTACTATACTTATAAAATTGTTACGTTTATTTATTTGTTACGATAAAAAATAAAAGATCTGAGACGAGAGGAAAAACAACACCACAAAAATAAGTATACACCTTTATTAATTTCCTTTTTAACGTACAAATTAATATTTTGTTGCATAACCTTTTGCTTTAATTACAGCTTGTAATCTTCTGGACATAGATTCTACTAGTGTTTTAGTGGTTTCAACAGAAATTTTTAGCCCATTCTTCTCTCAGAACCTTCTTGAGAACTTCCTTGCTTGTGATTTCGTGCTCATGTACAGCTTTCTCTAATTTCGACAGCAAATTTTCCATGACGTTTAGGTCTGGAGACTGGGCTGGAGTGTGTAATTGCTTCTTGCAATGGTACAGCAAGTATAACTGCACAATCTTTGCTGTATTCTTGGGGTCGTTGTCCTGCTGGAATATGAAGCTTGACCCAAGCCCCAATTTACTGACACTTTTTTTTCAAGTTATCATTTAAAATCCCCAAATATACATGTTTGTCCATAATACCATCAATAAAAGCAAGCTCTCCAACTCCTCCAGCCGACATACAACCCCAAACGAGGACAGATCCACCTCCGAACTTGACTGTCTTAATGGTGTTTTTAGGTGCCAGTGCTTTCCCAGCTTCTCTCCATGTTTTTAAAGCAGAGGTTAAAGCAGAGGTTAAAGTATCTAGGATAAAAAATTTATCTATTTAAATCAATATTTAATTTGTAATTGGAAGAAGTCTAAAAGTTTTAGAGGTGTATACTCAATTTTGTGGTTCACTGTATATAGATCTGACATTTTTTAATCTATAAATAATATCTAAATTTTACCAACATGTACCACTTTTTAAGAAAAACGGTTTTATACTAATAAAAAATATTAAATTAACTAAAAGGCATATATATATTAATTTACAAAATTACATAAAAATGAATATATATTTTCCCATCGTACTAAGAAATCAACACGGTTTTTCATTAAAACTTATTTTATATCATGCATTTTCTCTAGTACCACAACAATAATCGCTGTCATCAGCCACCATATGAAATCTTTACCTCACTATTTTGACGATACTGTCTTGCTATCATGATAAAAAATTTTGTTATATTAATCATCTACTACAGATTGGTGGTTCGTTGGAAGATTCAATTAAACATTGATAAAACTGTTGCTGTTTTTTTTTACGCATAAAATTAAATATACTAACCTAATATTACTATCTTTAATAATCCTATTAACTGGTCTAACAAAATACATTTATGAGTTATACTTGATAAAATATTAACATATAAATGCCACATTAACCCACTCCGCAAATAAATTTAAAAAAACTTTACGTATTTTGTATTCACTTATAGCTAGAAAATTGGAACTTTCTATTTATGATAAAATACTAATCTACCTGTACTGCACGCGTCCGAGATCAAGTGAGCAAATCTAGTTTGGGATTTTACAGCTTTTAATTCCGTGGAGAATATTCAAATGCCGGAAAATAAAGTTTTTCGAATGATTTCCAATTCACCTTGGTACTTCAGAAAATGTGGACATAGGCATTCATTAGGCTTCCCTAGTATTAGACATCTTATTTATAATATTACTAAAAAAAAAAATTTATAATTCTATCCTTAATACAGAAAATGCTTTCTTAACTTTTTAATGGATATTTCCCTCTTTGAAAACAGAAAACAGCCTCGTGCTGTGTTGAACTTAATAAATTATGACCCCCATTAATTTCCGTACATCTGAAGTACCTTTTACTGCTTATCCCATCTACGGAAGGTTCATGAATGAAGTTTTGCTTGAATTAATTTTTTTTGTCTTGATTGGGCCCTTTTCTCCTTTATTGACTAATGACTTTTTCTTGTAGTGTGTGCTTGCTTCTTGTGATTGTTGTTTTGAACTTTTGTTTTATTTTTCACTATAATATTTTTTTATTTTTATTATTACTTTTATTATTTAATGAGAATAGACCAAAAACTACTTTCCACCAATTTCAGACAGAAGTTTGAGGGCTGATAACATATTATTCTGTTGAATGAATAATATGCATTTGTGATAATTTCCAGAGTAATTTAGTTGCAATTGAAAGGGAACCTCCTATAAAAAAAAACATTTTTTAAAATTTCTGCTGGACTGATCAAAATTATGTATTGCTAGGCGTGCAAGTACTTGGGTTCTTTTATAATAAAAAATTCTTTATAAATACAAGGGGTTCTTTTATAAATAAAAAAATTGAAGATTTCTATAGAAATACAAAAAAAAATGTTTATTCAAAATATCGTCCCTCATTAGCTACACATTGGATATTAGATATGCTACAGTTTTTAAATGATTTTTGAATTATGCGGGGTTTAATTTCATCCCATGATTTATTATCAACTTACATACTATTTCTAGACCATGATGCATTTGGCCTTTTATTGAAAATGTTTTTTACTTTCTAACATCATGCATTCAACAGTTGTTTTAAATTTCCTTTGAATGGTTTATTGATCCACACATTTAAAAGCTGAACTAACTGCGTTAATCCGCCTGGAATAACTGCGATGTCTGTTTTAAACTTTTTCATCAATTTCTTCGTATTATCCGTTAAATTGTATCTGAACATCTTCCAAACTAAAAGACTTTCTTGACTCTGTAAGGCACAATACACTTTTGTCAAATAAGTCTTATCAATAACTTTACACAGTTTTCATCTATCCATTCTTTCTTGTGAACATGAATAAAGACACTATTTGCAAAATTACATTTCGGCATCCTTTTAAAAATAATATGGTTTTACAGGTTTTAATTTTGTACTGTCCTCTAAACAGGAAAGCACTACAGCAAAGTATGATTTTTCATGACCTATTGTTTTTATGTACGTTTAACATCAATTATTTTATTTCTGATCATACCAAACATTATTGGAGTTTCATGATTTTCATCCATATTTCCAATACTTGACAATATATATATATTTGCTTTCGTAGGTAAATAACAAATTTTCGGAAACTTATAAATTTATTATCCAAATCTTTCGGAAGCTTTTGAGAAACTTTTCTCGTAGAACTAAATTTTTTTTGCCATAAATTGTCAATCACCGTGCGCATCAATTCAAAGTTGCTTTAAAGTTTTCGCTTTCATTTACATTCTTCTTTGCTCACTTTAAGAAAAAAGAAACGTATGCTGTTTTTTGTTAGAATTAATCCAATCTGGCTATTTTCTAGGACCCAGTTCACAGCACTTAATTCTAAAATAGGCCATTTTGTTACTGCTTTATGCAAAGCACATTTATTCTTTGGCATATTATTAATGGTGATTTCCTTTTTTCCCCAGTCATGGAGTTTTAGTGGAGTCAAGACGAAAGTACAATAACAAGCGTGCCAGTCTCGCGAACCAAATTATAAACAGGTTTGTCTCAGTGTGGACAGAAGCCTCGGAGTGAGTCAACTGTCTCAGCACCGCCCAATCAATTTTTCCCACACATCAAGCGATGTTCACACAGACGTCATTTTCTAGCAGCTGTCATTCGTAGTGAGATAACATGGCTTGTCACTCGCAGTCAGACGATCAAACGGATTTGGGCACCCCACTCTGCACTGTTACTTGTTGTTAAAGCACGATACGTAGTAGTATTACACGTCTTTATAAAAATTGAAATGGTCATTTAACACTGCTCATGACAGTACTATACAGCTCAACAAAAGTTGTTAGATTTGGCTTAATGTGTATATTTTTTCCAATAATAGCGTGCATTAAACTAACTGTAAAGATTCAACAAGATGGGTTTTTGTATCTATTGTGTTATTTTACTTCACAACCCATCATGTTTTCTTGCAATCCTAAATAAGGTACCCAGCTATAGTAAAAAGGCTTAGGCTCTACACAATAAAGATCTCTTACAGCACTTCCTAACATTAAATTATGGAGTTCTAATTTGAATCTCGAAAATTACAGGACAGGAAACCAAAGATGCAGAGAATGTTAATTACAAAGTTGCAGAGCATGATTGATTTAATAAGAAAATCGAAAATTTTGCATCCTGATACGATAAAATCGATGCGAGACATATTATAATATTTGAAGAATTAAGGCAAGAACACGACAATAATAATAATAAAAAAAAATAAGAAATATGTGATATGTCTTTCTGATATCAGCCAATAAAAACATACAAATAAAGTCATATAAGTTAATGTTGTTAAATTATTATTATTATTTTTTTGTAATAGATTGTTGGAGTTTGTGTCCCACTTATTTCTATCACAAGCAATCCACCTACTAATCAATGAAAGGAGGACATTGTATTTCGGTAGGGATTTCAGAGATAACTACTTCCAGTTTGTGTGTAGTGTTGCAGAAAATTCCTATCCAGCTATCGATACGAGATGCTTTGCAAATGTTGTCAGAATCTCCACCTATTATTCTCGTTTCTGAACAGTGGATTCGAAACCTCCTGTTCACTTTAGTACTAGACCATTATTGGGATTAAACGTGCTACTGAATTTTGCTTTGAAATTGGCATTGTAAAAATCATATGATTATATATATATATACTAGAAGACCCGGCCACGCGTTGCTGTGGCTTTCTTGTATTTCGTTCAATTATTAGATACTATAATTGGTATTGTTAAGGAAGTGATTGGTAAAGAATGATGAAAAGATCAAATTAAGTTTCAACGAATAGAAAATGTTTAATTTTTATTAATTTAATGAATGAGGTAGAAAATGTTGATTTTTAAGACTGTTTTATAATTATTTTACGTAATATAATTTTTAATAATCATTACTTTCATTTAACTAAGAACTAAGCGATGAACACTATTTCTTGTTAGTCTGTCTTTCGTCGAAATAAATAAATTCGATGGTTTTCGTGCACGTGAGCATGCAACATACAACTGCCCATGGGAGAAACACGGATTCTGAGGCCAGATTTTTTTGGTGGCCGTTTACTGAAAATGATAATTGAAAAATACAATACAATTAAAATAAAATCGGGATATAATAAGAAAAGACTTTAAAAAAAAATTCGCAATAAAATACAAATGCAAACGATCGTTTAAGGTACACGAACACATTCGAAGGAATTTTTATCTTTGTACACATTTTTGGATTGAATGTATCTAAAAACTAATGATTTCACATAAAAAAAAAAATTCATTATTATTTTTTTTTTTTTTTTTTTAAATTTTTATAAGCTAAAATAAGGGTAAAAATGGCCAAAAATTTATACTGTTACAAAACCTGAAATCAAATCAATATTTTTTAAATTTCTAAGTTTGTATTTGTTTGTACTAACATTTCACAGTGAATAGACCTCTGGTAAATTTATATCTTTATTATTTTGTGCTAGTTTAAATGCTGTCGACACAAAATTCTTCCAAAATTTGCATGTAATTCCAAGTTTAACAATTGAAATAAAAAATATTTATGTAGCTATAATCATTTCAGAGGTCTATTCCCTGTAAATATTTATGAAAACATAAATACAAAGTTTTGTAGCATTTGGATCAAAATTACTTGTGTTATGGTGTTTCACATGAAAACAAAAAGCATAAAAATTCATTCTGAGAAAAAAAAAAAACAACTTTTAATTAGATATATTACTTTTAAAAATGTTGTAAATATATTAAAATGCCATTGAATTATCAAGTTCATAGTCTTATTTATTAAAAATATAGTTTTGTTTTTCCTTAAAGCTGTAAATATTTTCTGAGCTTTGTTTTGAAAAAGTTAAAATTTGCTTTCGACAAACTTTTTTTTTTTTTTACAACTTCCTGCTATTTGCAAAGGCTTTTTAATATGAAATGACCTGAATTTAAAATATTTGGCTTTTTGCAAGTGTTTTGATTAAATATATGCAAAACCTTTGAATTTCACAAAAATATCAACTTTAACTATTCTTTATACAATTTATTCTTTAAAATATGGATAAACATTGCAAAAATGTGATATTGTTGCAAAATTTTATAATTCAAAAATAAATAAAACATGAATAGTTTTTCCTTTGCAAGTATTTTTATGCTGGGAATATCCTTATGTAGGTAATATACTGTTTTCAAATTTATATCTCAATTATTTATACATTTTTGTATGCTTAAAGTTTATCGACACAAACTTTTTTTACAAAACAAAAATTCTTAGTTTAAAAACTAAAATAAAAATAATTTATGAATTTAGGTTAATTTCCATGTTCTATTCCTTTCATACATTTAAAGAAAACTTTTACATGAAGTTTCAAAGCATTTAGAACAGAAATATTTTTATTGTGATGTTTGAATGAATACAAAATGCATAAAAATTCAAATAAGAAATAATTAAAACCAACTTTAAATATAAATAAAAACAAATGTACATACATAAAAATGTTATTGAGCTTTAAATTCTCCTTTATTAATATAAACACTTATTTATTTGTTTTGTTTTCTTTAAATAACTTCCAACTTAAAAGTACCATTTATCAATTTTTTTCGACAATATTCAAAACACACAAATTCTTTGTTTTCAAATAACAAAAGTTTTTTAAAATAAAATGTCCTTGATTTTCAACTTGCAACTATTATAAAATTTTAATATTATCATTATATCAAATAATTGGAGTTTACTTCATTTTCACACTTTACAAAAAAATCCTTAAAATTCATCATCTTTCTTTAAAATTATTTGTCTATACTATATTATCTTGTTAGATCACATTTCATTTTAGAATTCTTAATCAAATACAACACATGTTGACAAACTTTAAGCATAGAAAAGTTCAATGTTTTGATTCACAACTTTTCATTCAATATATTTTATTCCAATTCAAATTCAAACTTAGAAAATAAAAAAAATATTGATAATCAAATCAGGTAATACTTACTTTTTTTACAACTTCCTGCTATTTGCAAAGGCTTTTTAATATGAAATGACCTGAATTTAAAATATTTGGCTTTTTTCCAAGTGTTTTGATTAAATATATTCAAAACCTTTGAATTTCACAAAAAATATCAACTTTAACCATTCTTTATACAATTTATTCTTTAAAATATGGATAAACATTGCAAAAATGTGATATTGTTGCAAAATTTTATAATTCAAAAATAAATAAAACATGAATAGTTTTTTTTTCCTTTGCAAGTATTTTTATGCTGGGAATATCCTTATGTAGGTAATATACTGTTTTCAAATTTATATCTCAATTATTTATACATTTTTGTATGCATAAAGTTTGTAACACAAACTTTTTTTTTTTACAAAAATTCTTAGTTTAAAAACTAAAATAAAAATAATTTATGAATTTAGGTTAATTTCCATGTTCTATTCCTTTCATACATTTAAAGAAAACTTTTACATGAAGTTTCAAAGCATTTAGAACAGAAATATTTTTATTGTGATGTTTTGAATGAATACAAAATGCATAAAAATTCAAATAAGAAATAATTAAAACCAACTTTTAAATATAAATAAAAACAAATGTACATACATAAAAATGTTATTGAGCTTTAAATTCTCCTTTATTAATATAAACACTTATTTATTTGTTTTGTTTTCTTTAAATAACTTCCAACTTAAAGTACCATTTATCAATTTTTCTTCGACAATATTTAAATCACTCAAATTCTTTGTTTTTCAAATAACATAGGTTCCTCTTTAAAGCACAAATTTTTAATTGCATTCATCATTAACTTAGATATAAATTCTTTCAAAATATTTAAATTTAAAAATGGTCCGTTAAAAATACGCAGCCAAATCATTCATCTGTAAAATGATGGCAATTTGTAATTCTATCAAATTTTATTTTAAAGCACCCAGATATCAGTAAATATTCAAGAAAACCTGTGATATCAAAGAAAATTTAAAATACATATCAATACAATAAAAAGATCTTTTGATGAATAACAGTTCATTATCCAATATCATTTAATATTTAAATAAAAAAAAATATTTTTTTTGCACAAAGAAAATTGTCAATTCATCTGAAAATATTATGTTCACACTTGTGCCAAGAATCAAAATTATCAAGTGGTAACACGTAAAGAAGATGCTCTAAGTCAATTTCTGATAAGCCAAATATTCGGAAGGTTGTACCAAACGTCTATTATTATTAATAACTATTTACATAAATTCAATGTTATCCCATCATCGAATTACTCTATTTGTCTGTCAAACAGATTATTAAAGTAAAAAAAAAAAAAAAAAAAAGCATGATTTCATACATTAAAATTGCATTACATTGACATGCAAATGTTTTGTTTCTAGATCTTGTGTAGTTATTTTCTTTCAATTCCATGATGGGATTTCAAGATAAATGTTATTATGTTGCTCATGTTTTTCAGAATTCCTTCACCCTTTTCGTCAATGTTTCTTAATTAAATTTACAAAATCTAAAAGTATACAATTTCAACTAAAGCTGGCAATGTCTTTTTAATATTGACTAAACTTAAATTAGAGGAGGGGGAGGGCATCCTGAATAACTTTTATAAGTATCATTAGATCTTCATATTTATTTTAATTTGTTAATGTTTCAATTATTCTTTTACTGAAAGCATCTTAAATTGAATTGCTACATGACTGCCTAAATGAAAGCAAGTTCTAGTTAAAAAAATAAGATAATTTACAGTATTAACACAATATTTATTACAAACATTCAATTTTTAGAAGAATTTCTTTCGAATGAGAAATAAAAATATTTTTTATCCCTCGTATATATACATAAGATATTTTGAAGAGAAGTTGTTATCCTACAACATCAATAAAAATTAAAATCTCAATCTAAATCATAATAAATTAAAAAATGGTTTATTTGGCTAGTTTTTATAAAAAATCTTTACACTCAATTGAAATGAGATACACATACTAATTATATAAACCATGCATATAAAATATTAAAAAAGTTAAATGTCTAGGGGTATTTCATAAACTAACTTAAAATATATCATATTAAGAAGGTCCCCCCTCCCTTTTACTGTTCTGAAGCTTTGCTTAATCGAAACTCATGAGAAAATTCTAAAAATAGTTCTTAATTAATTTATCACTTATTACATTCTTATTGTGATAATTGAATGTTAATACAGCATGCTAATGTAAGATCACATTATGACAGCCAGCGAGTTTTTCTTGGCCCTGAAAGCTATTGGAATGCAATCATAAATACATTAAATTCGGAATCTTCCTGCACCTTCTATCACATCGTCAGACAATTTATACATCTGCATGCGAAATTTAAACTTATGAGTGAACATAAGCACATGCAAATATTTTATATAGGACAAAAACTGTATAGAAAACAAACATACAAAATAATATAAAAAGAGAACAGACAAGGAACTTTTAGGAAAACAATTGCTCCATACCAATGATTGTAGACATCTTCTTGCAATCTCTTTTTAGAGACAGCAATATTTTATGGCAACTGCGACAACATGTATATGTATCTCACATTGACAGTCAGGTTACTTGGTGGGAGTTTTATAAATTTTCTCTCATACAACTTGCAAATAAGTCTTCCAATAAGGCAAAGTCCTCCATTTATTATCTATGGATGGGCTGCTCATGTATGCATAATTGGTATAAAATGGCAGCTGGTGTGCAGCGAAAAAAAAAGTGTAGATGCCTGTTTTTTTTTTATTTTTTGGAACTTTAACAATAATCTTTTGTTTCTTTTCAACACAACAAATTAAATGACTTATATGCTTATTGTAACGGGTAATACCAGATCATATCTATGTAAGTATATAAAATGCTGAAATAAATTTGAATATTATTAGAAAAATGCATTAAAACATCATGAACTATATATAAAAACTAAATTATATGCATATTATGAAACACTAAATTATACTACTGTGTAAAATAGATGAATGGTTTCAATCTAATATTTAAAAAAAATTCTTTAATAATTTCTAAAATTAGGCAACCAATTTTATATTAAATTGAAGAATGACAGAGTACTAATTTAAAGAAAGAAAAATTATTCTAATAGCTTTAATAAAGAAAATAATTAATTTTTTATTTAAAGCATAAAATGCAAGTTAAAATTGTTTTTTTTTTAAGTTTTATTTATTAATATTTCATTAAATTAAAATCTTTTTCTGAAATGAAAAATTATTTTTCCAGAAATATAATAAGCATTTCTAAAATAAGAAAATCTGGTTAATGCGATATCAATATAATCTTGTTTGCGCAAAAGCAGATCTTTAATAATTTTTTTTTTTTTTTAAATTTAGAAATGTGTTTGTTCCCTAATTGACATTTTCTTGAATATTTGCTAAGCTTTTCATAAATTAAAAAAAAAAAAAATTTATATCTTAAGGGTTGACAACACTAGAAAATTAACTGCATAAATATTTTAGCACATTAAAATTAATTTTTTCATTTGTCTTTTAACATTTAATGATTTATAAAAAATATTCCCAAAAGTTAGCTGCTAATTTAAAAAAATTTTTTTTTTTCAGAAAGGTGCAAAATTAAAAAAACAACAACAAAGAACTATTAATCATAACACAAGATATCATATATTAAGCAAGAATTCTATTTAACATTGGGAAAATCAATTTTTTAACCCCTATATCTCCAAATATTTTAATCAGATATAAATAAAAAAATCATATAGCAATTTCACCATGCTTAATTGATTGTATTTAAAATATTCAAAGGTTCCATTATGAAAAAATTCTAAATTAATTATTGATTAATTTTATTAATCAATTGCATTGCACTACAAGTTAGTCCCCCCCCTCCAAGCCATTTTCAATGATATAATTTAAGTGAAGATCTAATGATAATTACAAGTTATTAAGAATGTTCCATGTTTTCAATGCTGAAATGTTTCAGGCTAACTATTGAAAAAAAAAAAGTAGGTAAATGTGATATTTGTTTCTATCTACTTGGATTGATTAACAAGGATTTTTGCAAGTTAAGTATGATACAATATGCACATACGGGGAAGTAGTTAACCTGGAAATTTATTGGAACATACCACTTTCCTGTCATTACTAATGAGTTTTTGATGAAAAACACATGTTGAATATTATAATAATAAAAATATATATCACAATAAAGCTCTTGCTCTGATAACACATTATTACGTATTTCTCCATAACTCACGTTTATTACATATTTCTCCATAACTCCCCAAGAAGGGCTATGAAACCTCCAATCAATTAGAAGGATGAAGGTGGAACAGGCCCCATAAAGAGCAGCACACCGATGAGTGTTGTGGGGAGGACTTTTAGTATAATTGCCCCACATATACAAACCATATGGAAGAAAATTTCCGCCAGGCAGCCAATTATCGATGTAAGATGCTTTATACATATTGTCACAATTGCCATTGAGTTTCCTTACTAAGAAAAGAAGTGAATACAACAATGCCACCAGCAGATTTGAATTTTTTAGCTCCCCTCCCCCTGCACAATGCCTTGAGTCGGGTATCCTTATTTATACTGAAAGATGGGAGATACTATTGGCATGAGGTTGAAAGTTTACTTTTTACACTAAACGTTATGCAAAAGATGTTACTAAAATTATTTTATGCGAGATTTGTCATTAACATAATTTTTTTTAAAAATCAATAAGATTTTCTTTTAACAACAAATGAAAGTGCTCAACTGTTAATATGGTATTAAACATAAGTAAATATGAATTTAGACAATTTTAATGATTTTTAATCACATTTAAAATAACACAGATACAATAGAACAATTATAATAAAATCTAACGAGCATTTTTATAAACAATATGTACTCTCAAATACAAAATAACACAATATTTACACTATATACACGCAGATCAATTCATGATATTTCAGTTTTCATACAACACATGTTATCTGGTTTCTGACATACAAAGAACACACTTTTATACTCGTAAGACATCATTGATCTTGGATTTTGAGCATAAGGAGTACGTATATTAAGTTCTTCTCTCTGAAAGGGGGAAAAAAAATACATGCATTAGAATCAAAAATTGAATCCTTAAATGTTCACCTTTACAACTTTATTCTAATCCAAAGATATACTGATCAACAGCAAAAGTAAGCCATGAGAGCACCCATGAAAAATGATCCATTAAGCATTTTTTCTTTTTTGCAATTGTTTATCTGTTTGACACAGCCAATTGCCAATCTTCCACGCAATGGGTGGTTGAACTATATTTGTAAAAGTTATTATTATTTTTTTTTTTTTGCTTCATTTTTCACAAATTATAACTGTTCCTCTAGGTCAGATTATCATAAAATTCATTTTAAAAAGTTCTAGCGCATAAAAGGAAATAACTATTTATTCTAAATGAATTTTCAATCAAAAGACCTAGCAAGGAAATCTATTTAGCAAAAAGACAATGTAAAATATTATAAAAAATACTTTAGTTTGTTTTCATAAAGACATCTACACTAATCATTTAACAACAAACTAATTCATAATTAATAAATAACATTAAATTTCAGCAGTAATCAGAAATAAAGCATTTAAGATGTATAGATAAAAACTAATAAATTTTCTACCCTATTCAAGAATCTTTAAAAAGTTTTCTTATAAATAAATGTATATTGAATTAATTGAAATTGATCATTAAATAATAATTATATTTTCAAACAAAATAAATTCTAAGAACAATTTGCACTTACAAGTAAAATAAAACCATATTTTAAGACAATTGATCTAATTTCTTCATAACTAGGCTCAATTGAATTTTCATTTGGCAGATCTGCATGATGGTAGAGTAGCGGTCCTAAGTTGATCCAATATCCACCAGGCTTTAAGATATTCCATGTTGTGTCAATGTAATCAATAACATTATTTGCAGTGTCCAAAAAGAAGCATGTACATATGCAGTCCCACAAATCTGAAAATATTTCCTTTTTCTTTTGATCAAATGCATATTTATGTGATAAGCATAATTCATTTCTTTTAAAAGGTATAATATAATGAAGTAAATATTAAGTAATAAGTAAATAGTTTAAAACAGTAACCATGCTTCTGCATTAAAAAAGCAAAAACTTATAAAATTCATTGTTTAATAAATATGTACTGATTAACTGATTTCAAGTAAGTTTTAAAAAAAATAATTACTGAAATATTTTTGAAATGTCTTGATTACAATTCAAAAGTATTTTTAAGTTATAACATTTCTTAACAGATTTTAGACAAAATGAAAATGGTATATAAAATATGTATTTTTTTAAAAAGTTAATTAGCTATTTTAAATTAAAAGCATCTTAAACAATACATTATAGCTGCCAATTTCTAAATCTCAAAAGTCGGTAAACTAGTGTGTGGGATCCATCATAAGTAAATATTTAATTTTGAAAAAAAAAAAAAAAAAAGATAATGCAGTAAGCATTTTTTAAAATTTCTTTCTTTCTTGATTAATCCTGCTAACAAAGAATTTGGACTTGGATGTAACTACTGTTTATTCGTTAAATTTTATGATAATAATGATAAATTGCATCAAGTGTTCATTAATGTAAACTGGCAACTATTTGTGTAAGATTCAAAATTTTCATTACATAATTTTATTAGAGAAGATTAATATGCATGTTTAACAACAGCTCAAGTGCCTTAAATACCAAATTTAAAATGCAAGATAATAAGATTTTTTTAATAATAATATACAAATCCCTTCGAATTGCAATGTTTAAGATACATAACTGAATTAAAACAATATAATACCAGATTCTTTGTAAATTTCAATATAACTTCCGGCAGCCATTGAGAAATCTGAATTCATAGGGAGGTCGGAGGGATTAACATCAGGGAAACGTACTATCTGGATTTGGTCATCTGATTTTAAATTGTTATAATACTGATGCACCCAGGGGTAAATCTTGAACAAGTCCATCGACTGGCACCTGAAAGCATTCCATTTACAATATGTTTAATTTTAAAATATTCTTACATTTAATAACATTTCCAATCATACAATTTTGAATTCTATACTACAGTAATCTTTCTTTATTCCATTGAACATTTGTTTTCATATGGATTTGGGAATTTATTGACTTTGACCACCAGATGACGACACAATGCTGCTCACTTTTTTTTACCTAGTGTTTATGGTAAATGTCCTTTTTGGTTTTGGAACATTGTTACACGTTAAATATGTATGTATTTTAATTATTTAAATTTTATCTTGAGTGCTTTAATATCCCTTTTAAAATTATATCAATGCTTAATAATTTTAATTAAATTGTTGTGTGCTCATAAAAGCTTCAAATTAAATAGAAGTTATTATATTTGAAAATTTGAGATGTTAATTTAAAAAATTAAGGAAGTTACATATATCTACATGTCAGGCAATTTTGTTTATTTTATCAAGATAAAGACAAAGTAGACAGAATGCATTTATATAAAAGCATATTATTTTTGCAACATTGAAAATAGATAAATTACTTCAAAACATCACTTGAAAAATTCCAAATATCCTATGCAACAGTTTTTACTAAAATCAGTCAAATAAGTAGTTGCATATTTAATTGTTGAAATAAATAAAATAGAAATAAAATTGTTATGAGTCAGTAGTTGACTTTCTCAAGACACCTGAGCCTATGTTTGGCAAATCACGTAAAGTAAAATTTTCTATAATTTGAGGAAGTAGAGGAGGTCAATCACATAGTATTTGGATCAGGAAAGTATTGCAATTCACAATATAAAAATATTTTTCTTAAAATTCCAAAAAAAATTCTAATTAATTTTCTTCAATCAAATGCTGTTATTATTAGAATACATTTATATGGATATAACTGAACAAAAAATAAAAATTACTACAAAATCTACTGAATATCTACTTTAAGATCTCAGCTAATAAATTACTAATACATACCTAAAAATAATTTTTTTTTAAAAGCAGTACTTTTCAACAGAAAATTATAAATTCCCATATTATTTTATTATATATAAATGTAAAACATAATATATTTTATAACAAAGAAGGATCTATGTATACATAGGAACAATTTTTGATGCAACTTGTAAAGGGACACACAATGGCAGAAACTTAAAAAAAAATTTTTTTTTTTTTTTTATGAATTAGAGTTGAAACTCAAAATTAAGGTATTTTATTTTATTTAACATATTATAATGGAAGTTCATATGAAATTTGAATCATTTTTATATTTGCTGCTAGTAAGGCATTTTTCATTGAGCAAAATGGGAGAAAAATTAAAAAAATTAAAATAATTTTCTCACATATGCTAATAAGAATTAATGAAAATAAATCAAAGATAATATATACAACTTTTATATATCACATAAAAGCACATATAAAATATCTTAAAATTTGTAAAAGTTCATTATAAAAGTTGTTGCAATATTCACAAATACATGACATTATTAAAACTAAAATAAACAGATTTAGAACCAGCCATACAATAAAATATCTAAATAAATCAATAAATAAGTCTATAGTAGGCTATTCTAACAGGTGATACCTTTTACAATTTGTTAAAAAAAAGAGCTACAAATTATAAAAAAAACAATAACACACACAATTATACATCTAATTTCAAAAATTGTTTTTTTTTCTATCTTCTTCTATTCAATGCAATATGAAAAAAAAAAAAATTTACCAACTTGTCAGAAATGAAATTAATAATGTTCAATAATTTGTAATCTCAGAATATCAATAAGATAACACATGATAATCACTATTTTCCCTCTTTTAATTATACCTGTTAACATGTAATTCTGAAAATCTACAATTTCTCTAAAATTCCTACTTTAGCACATCAAATGTATCTTATTTGAATTAGAACATAATAAATGTATGTTAATTATGAAATCTGTTGTGTTCCTCTATAGATGCTTATGTGTATCAATGTTTTATGCTATTATTACAAATTACTGAAATTGCATGCTAGTTTCTGATGCCAGCAGTATTTTTGTTTTCAATAATAAGAATAAATAATTCTAGAGGACTTCTTAAAAAACATACAACTTTTCAACAGATCATTCATACAACACTGCAAAGTGCCCTAATTTGTACATTGCATGTCAAAATCGTATAAGTTGACAGTTATGCAGGATATTTCAATATATAAGTATAACTCGCAATTGCAAGATGAAGTATGTTAAATGCTAGCAGTATATGTTAAAGAAGATTTGGATAATAAAAATAGATTAAGAAAATAATTAAAGCTATACTAACAATTTACTTACTTGTTGAGTACAAAGTTGGAAGCAAAAAGCATAAAAAGACTAAATTCATTTCCTTGACATGAGTATCCCAATTTGGCAATTTCATATGGCAACCTGCCCAACCCAGCACCAGGGACCAAGACCTGTATATTGGATCTTTCTCTAAAATAACAAATAAGCTTTAGAAACAAAGTAAAATATTAACTATGATGAAATAATAAATTAATTATGCTCTTATAAAAAGAATAATTAATTTATCTTATTAGATTTCTTACTTAGCAAGTTTATTGAATTAATTAGCTAAAATCAAACTTAACCATTAATACATATTATAAAAAAATTAAAATAACTACTGTTTAATATTACTACTATTTGTATACTACCGTGCCCAAAAAGTAAGACCAATTTTCAATTTAAATATCCCAGGCGTATGGAATTTCAATTTTTTTCTTCCTTTTTTAGGTTGTTGGCATTGTCCTTGATATCTGTGTGAAATTTCACGTCAAAATATTCATTAGTGTTTGAGCTACGTTTGGCTTTGCGAGACGCTAAAAAGTGATTTCGGCGATTTTTGAAATGTCTGAATTAATTGAGCAAATAACTTGCATTAAATTTTGTTTGTGGAATGGATAGTCGCGTGCTGAAACATATAGAATGTTGCAGAAAGCATTTGGTGAGCAAACTATAAAGGAAAGAAATGTTTACAAGTGGTATAAACAGTTCAAAGAAGACAGAGAACACGTTGAAGACGAAGAGCGCTCTGGTCGACCATCAACTCAACCGACGAAGCTAACGTCCAAAAATTGAAGATTTGGTGCTTGCAAACCATTGATTTACAATTAGAAACCTTGCTGATGATGTTGGAATTTTAAAAGGGTCAATTCCATTTTAAAAGATGCTCTGGGCCTCAACGCGTCAAATCTCGATTAGTACAGAAAACACTGAATTGTTTGGAAAAGCATCGCCACGTTGAAACAATGCTTCCTGACTATCAGGTCAAGTTGAAATGCATCATAAGTGGAGATGAGACTTGGATTTATGCTTACGACCCGGAAACAACTGATCAATCGAGCGAATATCGTGACAGTTGTAGCAAGATCGATAAGAGCACGCTCAAAAATCAAGGTCATGTTGACTGTTTTCTTCGATTATCGTGGAGTAGTGTATTATGAATTCCTTCCGCCGGGTCAAACTGTCAACAAGGAATATTATTTGAGTGTTATGCGTAGCTTGCATGAAGCTATTCGCAAAAGACACCACATTTATGGAAAGACAACTCTTGGTTTTTGCATCACGATAATGCGTCAGTTCACACTGCATTGATTCTTCGTGACTTTCTCGCCAAAAATTAAGCCCATATCGTTCCACAACCCCCGTATTCACCTGATTTAGCACCATGCAACTTTTGGCCATTCTCTAAACTCAAAAGACCACTACGGGGACACCGTTTTGAGTCGAATGAAGAGATTCAACGTGAATCGGCGCGCACTTTGAAGGCCATCCCGGCCAATGACCTTTTAGCCTGCATTGAGGATTGAAAAAACGTTGCTATAAGTGCATTATGTTTCCGGAGGGGTTTACTTTGAAGGTGATGAAATCAATTTGGAAGAATAAAGAGTTCCCCCCAAAAAATAATAAATTGGTCTTACTTTTTGGGCACACTACTATATTATTTCCAACAGATCAAATAAAATGATATTTTTCAATTTTGATTTAATTATCTATGTTAAATTTTAATTATAAGCTAAAGGAAATTCATGTGTTGTTAAATAAGAATTTTTAATGCATCAATGATATTTCATGAATTTTTACAATACTGAGTTTCTGTTGTATACAGATTAAATATGCCAAATCAAAGTGTTTTTATGAATAGCAAAAATAATAAACATCATAGTTTTTTGAAAATTTGTGACTTTTTACCAATGTTTTTATTTAATAATATATAATTTTTGTGCAGAATTTAGCACCATTAAAAATATTAGCATAATTCTGATAGCATTTTAAAATAATTATATCATAAAGCAAAATTTAAAAAATCTGAAAATAAGTAATACATGGTGGTCAAAAAGATTTGATCTATTTTCAATATATATATATATCAAGGTGAGCAAAGTCTTGTCCTGATTATAAATAATTAGATAAATGCTTATTTGGATGCATTGTTAGTACTGTTATGTTTTGAATAAGACCAAATACTTAAGTAAATTTCAATATGTGCCCCCCACCGACAGCTCAAAGAATGAGTGGTTCTTGCCTAGTGTTCTTTAACATGTTTGTAACAGTACACAAGACATCCTTTATCATAGTCCTCTATTGTTTAACATCAGCAACTGGTAAGGCAAAGACTGTCTTTGATACAGTTCCAAAAGGAACAAATCAAGATGTCGTATTGTTGGTCTATCACTTCTAATCCATCAGCCTGGAAATTTCTTATCTAGAAACTTATGAATTAAGGAGGAGATAATCTGCCTTGCTCATAAATAATATATGGTTGAAATTTTTAGAACTGAGGAACAATAAGTCTAAGTAAACGTTAATAGTGATGGTTCCCCCTCCTTTCTGTGAAGAATAACAATCCAATAACCTTATTATGTACAAGGTTCCACAAAACATTAAATTGAAGGCTGTCTCGCACTACATGTGAAGTAGCATATGGATTATCGGATAATGGCATTATGTTTATGCACCTCATGAAAGGTCAATTCATAAGAAAAACAAATGTGATTTAGATAATCCTTTTGACATCAATTAAGTTCAGATCTATTGCACATACAAAATGAAAATAAACTTAAAAGTTAATTATCCAATAAAGTACAAAAGATCTACATATGGTTCGTAACTTTTGAAAGATTAATTTTTTTCTTTCATATGTTCAGTTTTTTTTTTTTTTAAATGTCGGAGGAAGTCAATTCCAAAAATCATATTAGAACCTGTAATACAAAGCACAGCAATTCTGGGTATAATACGTAAAAACAAATTGATAAATCTGCAGAATTTATTATAAAACAAAAGTGATAATCGATGGTAAATATCATATTCCTTGTTGATGTAAGATTGATTGTTTACAAAGAATAAGGTGAACATAAACTTGATATCTTCTATCCACACCAGTAGAATTATTTTAATAATTATTCATAAATCTAAAGATACCCACATAGAACTAAAGAGAAATAAATATATATCTTTCAAATGCTACAAATTGTTTGTGTCTATCTTTCACACTTTCTTCTAAAAGCAGGACCAGACTGTTCGACCACTTTAAATAGAGAAAACATAAAAAAAAAAAAAAAAAAAAAACAATTTTTTTGTTTTTTTACATTTGATCAATAGGAAACCGCATTGAAATTTCTTCCAATATAGGTTTAAAAGACATGTCTCGTTCTTCTTTTCCTTCAAAGCTCCATTCTCGATATAGTTGTTTGAATATAGACTGAACTTTTTCAATATCAATCATTGTTACTTCAGCACATATCCCATTCTACAAATAAATAAAATTAATTTTAAAAAGTAAGATTTACTATATTTTCTATATTAAAAACACATGCTGATATATTTTGCAATAAAAAAGCACTGAAAATTTTTTTTTTAGTATATTTAGTTGTAAAGAATAAATTAATTGAAATTTAATAAATGGTTCAAGTTATTTTTCTAATATTCGTTCATCAATTTGATTTAAAAGAAATCAAATCAATAGTGAAAATTTTATGAGGATTAATTATTCATGCTTAAAAGTACAGTTAAGCACCAAGTTTAAAAAGCTAAGAACTTTACCTTTTCTTTATATTCAGAGATATTCCTTATCTCAAATGAAACTGCATGCACATAATACTCTATTAAAAAATAAAACCACAAACCAAATTTAAATGATTGAAACATTAATTTTATAATAGTAGGTATCTGAATTCATAATTTTTTATTTATACAAAAAAAAAAAAAAAAAAATCATTATTATACTGTTAGATTTTAATTTAAATCAATGTTCATGATATTAAAAATTCAAGAAAATTTAACTGAATTATTAAAAAAATATTTTTATTATTGTTTAAATATAAATATAACCAGTATCAAAATATTTATTCTGTTTTACTGTGAAAGCATTACACTAAAAAATATTTTGAACATGACCTATTTAAAAAAAAAAGTTTCTATAGAAACTACCAATATTTCAACAATGAAATATTACAACAAATAATTGATTAAAAACTTTTCAGGTATAACTGTGGCACCAGAGATACCAACTTAAATAACACTTTTTAGTAGGATCTCAAATAAATTTCTTTATTCCAATATTAAACACCAATAAACTCAATCTTTTTAAATAGACATCATAGTTTTTTATAACAAAGGGAAAAAAACCCATAATAATACTATATTTCTTTGTTCATATTATTGAATGAGATTGTATGTTATTTGATTGGTTATTAAAAAAATGCATAACATTTCCTTTCACAAAAATCGGGGATGAGGTGTTAGCCAAATAATTTCTGACTTTTTCGGAGTGTAATTTTATGTATTTTTAATAATGCGATTTATGTATATTTTTACTAACCGATTTAGAAAAAAAATCAAAAAAATTTAATCACTTTTATTGAATCCAGAAGTCTATAAAACAGTTTTTACATTAACAAAGTATTTTTTTTTAGAACTTTAAAGGTATAATACAGTACTAACTTACATTCTAACTTTATTTATTAAAAGGAAAAAAAAAACCCTTATAAAATGAATAGGTAGGTAGTATAGAATAGCTTGAGACAAACAAAAAGAAAATTGTACATATTCATCACAAAGATGCTATAATTGGTAATGTTTAATCTTTTTTGTTCTTTATAGTAGAAGAGTTCTCACAAGATATTTTTCACAGTTGATCCAAGATAGTTTTTATAAACATCAATATTTAAAAAAAAGTATCTTAATACTCACTAGGGTTGGCGGTAAAAGCAGTACTGGTTACATTACTGAAGAATACAATTGAATTACCCTCTTAACATTTAATTTTAGCATTCTGTAGATAATATAAATTTTTCTTAAGACACTTTCAACATTTTCTATTAAGTCCTTGAAAGGAGTTTTTTCTGCTTCCTTTTTATTAAAAGCCTTCCAGTACTTTTGCTTTTTATCTATTACCAAGATATTTTCAAAATCCATACCTTCATCTGTATTTGAAAAGCAGTCTGGAGTATGATTTTTGTCAACTAAACTTTGAGGAATTATATTTTTTTAATCTTGTTCATCTATAATGCAAACAATTAGGTAACAAAGTGCAAGCATACCTTTGTCGATCTGTTCTTCATTCAGTTATTTTGTATTTGGGTGTATATATATATTCCATCTAACAATACGTTATTATCTTATAAAGTTTCTTCTCAATTTAACAGATTTTCTGATGTCTTCTACTAATCTGTGATAATTTGAAAATTGTTTCTTGCCATTTTCTGCTAAATTTGTCAAGTATCAAGTCTACTTAATTAAGCATATATGAGTCCTCAAATAATAATTCAAGCTTGACTTGTTTCCATTCAATATCTGTTATTTCAATGGAAGGATTTATATAACTTTAAGAATTGGTTTTAATTATAAAAGGTGCTGAATCATAATAAATGCATACTACCAATGTGTTTCTTGACTTCTCAGTGCAGCTTTTTCTACATGCTATTTTAAAATTGCACTAGCCTTTGGGGTTCTTGCAGCCATTGCTATACTACATAATTTTGAAATAACGTAAAACAAAGCACACTTCTAACATTATCACAAATTGGAACATGCGAATTGCATATCAGATATGTGATATTTTACAAAATCCATGAAATCTTTTATAACATCAGCAAATTCATCTGAATTTGAAGAATTCTTTTTCACTAATAATATTGCCAAAAAAATTATTTCTTCAACCTTATTAAGTTTTATTGCACTGACCATACACCACCAAGAAGTTCTCTTGGTGGCATATGGTCAGTGCAATAAAACAATAAGGTGAAAAATATTTTTAAACGAGAAGAGTTCCTTCTCGTTACTGTGTCAAGTAATGACAGTTATCTTAGGAACAGAGTGCGCTTGAAGAGATTCATTTCCAATAGGGGAATCCGACACAAGTTTTAGCTATTACAAAAGAATCAATAAAGGAGAGAAAAAAATTGTTACTCCAATGGTTTGTATTGTTTTTCATTTCCAATTGCAGATTATGAACAATTACAGAACAACGGAAAATAAAAAAAAGAACAGAGAAAACAACAAAACATGCTGCAACAGAGTTCATTAATCTAACATATCTCTAGCCTCCCAATATCACTTGGCGAGAAAAGTCTTGCTCAGAGCCGGACAGTGCAGTAGATGTGTGGAGTCCATAGCCTCTCCATAGCTGCACAGGGTGCATATCGGGGAAGGAACAATTTTGAGTCTGTAAATATGTTTACGCAGACAGTCATGTCCAGCAGCTAGTCGGAAATGAGCGACTGCTCTACGCCTTGGAACATTACATAGATTTGGGATGGCATTCTTCAGAACTTTTGGGAAACACGGTTATAGAGGTCTTCTTGAGCGTGGACTTTAATTGATCTTTTGATAGAGTGGAAGGGTATAGGACAAGATATTTTTTGTGTGATTAAAGCCTCCCTTTTAGCCAGGAAGTTGGCTTTCTCATTGCCTGGAACCCCACAGTGGGCACAGTGGTTCATTGCCTTGGAACCCACTGGAGGACTATAGTTTTTCAAGTGATGCCAAGTTTTCAAGATGATAACGACAATCCAATATGTCTTGGGTTTTAGGATTATTGTTAGAAACAATAGCTAACAGAGCAGCTCTAGAATCATAGGATGACAGCTATTGTGAATTTTTAAGATGGCACTGCAGCTGGGACAGAGCTGTGCGAATCGAAGCAATTTCACCATCAAACGCAGTATCTCGTCCAACAGGGACGTAGAAAGAAAAAAATTCTGGAAAAACTCCGCCACTGGCATTAGGACTATCAGACAGGAGGGATCCATCGGTAAAGATTCTGAGCCACTCTGGATCAGGGTAAAGCATGTTTAATATTTCTAGAGCAAGGGCTCTCAAAATAGAAGTGTCTGTATTACTTTTTGTAAACTTTTGGCAAGATTAATGCAGAAAGATTTCAAATGCACTGGATTTTGGGGTGGAATGGGAAATTCTGGTTCGTGATTTAAACCAAATAAATTTTTAGCTGGAGTTTGTGTTGTTTGTAATTACATTTATAACAAATTTTCATTGTTCTTGCTGGTTACCATCACATGGTTAAAGACACCATTATCTTTACATAAATTAATATATATATTCAACAAAAGAAAGAATTCTGTCTCAAAGAGACTATGATTCCAATAATGAAGCAGGAATAATTCTTATTGACAGACTTATCACAAGTAGTCTTTCCACTGTACAGACTGATTTTAGCATTTGCATGGTTCTTTATTTATTTCCATTTTACATAAATGAATAATTCAAAATATACGAAAAAAGCTTTTTTTTTTTTTTTTTTGGTTCTTGATTCATCTTAGAGAGGATTAGTTACACTTTCATTAAATTTTTCTAAGTAAATTTAAAAAATAATAACATTACGAGTTTTAAATGCTATTATGATATATTTATATAAAATGAAACTAATTGAAACAAGTTTTTTTTGATAAGAAAAGGTAAAAAATAAATAAATCAATAAATAAATAAAAATTGAGAATCAAATTTTTTACAACTAGCTAAAAAAATTATCAACCCCCTCTGGCAAAAACTAAAGCTATTTTTTCGAAATTGATAGAAGTTTTTTAACCAATAGGTTGGAAAAGAAATAGACAATTTTCTTTTTTAAAATTACCATTTAATTCTATTCAAAATTTGTGTTATTTTCTAAACAAACTATGAAGGATCCATAATAGTTGGCATCTCTGTATCATTTTTATTTAAAAAACATTTACTTTCTGAATAATAGTTCCAGGATCCATAATAGTTGGCATCTCTGTATCATTTTTATTTAAAAAACATTTACTTTCTGAAGAAATAAAACCAATGCATATCATCAGTAAATTATTCATTGAAGATAAATTCATAGTGTCATTAGTAATTTAAAAAAAATGGATAACTCTTAAAGATAATTAGAAAGTCAATCGTAAGATTCTTTATTACAATAAAATTTTAACAAAAAGTTAAGTGTATACATTATGAAATACAATAAGGATGTGTAAGAAAAATACAACTTTGAAGTGACTAATATGTTTTAGAATTCATATTCTGTAACCTCAATAAAAAAATATATATATCACAAAGGAAAATTTACAAAACATTTACATCTACCTCTAATTATCTGCAAAATTTTTTCCTGAAATAAATTCAATGCATAATAAGGAAAAAGTCTGGTATTAGACATTTGTTTTTTATATCTTGAACTTTTAGAATGTAATCATAAGACATATGACCATTTAAAAAGCAATAATTAAAGTAATGATATTAATATATGAAAAGAGATAAAAATATTAATATCTTTTTATATAATTAATTATAACATACACCTATCATATGCATTATTATAAAAACAGGAAACTTTTTTTGAAGCAAGTTAGGTAAGTTAACAAAAAAAAAAACTTTACTAAAATAGAACATATCTTTTTATCAACAGGATGTCTGAAACATTTTTTTTTTTTTTTTTTTTTTACATCCTTTACATTTTACTCAATTTTCATGAGTATTTTAAAAATATACTGTAATTTCCTGCAAATAATCTGTTAGCTGACTATATATTGAAAAAACATAGAATTTTAAGGTAAATTATAGGTCTCTGTATACAATTTGTAGCTATATATATATGTATGTAAAAAGTATTATGAAATTTTAAACAATTAAAATGTTTTATTGTTTTGCTTAAAAAATTGTCAAAACTGTGCAAGAGAAAATTACACAATCTTCTACACATAAAAGAAACAATGCATGTAGATGATAGAAGGAAGGCAGACCTTTACAAATGCCACAAACATCTTATACTTGTATATTAGTGAATGAAAAGAGGCCTGGAATGGTCTTTTACAGAGGGTAAAATAATAATGATAAAGATATTGATAGCTCTAACAAATATGACGATTACAATTGTCAGAGAAATATTGCTTATTTTGTGTTCATCCTCATATCTAGTATTTAAAGTTTCGAGTTTATTTCATTTTAAATTTTGAGTTTCTAATATTTTAAATTTATAACAATTCTTTTTACATGACTCTAGAATAAAAAATGTTCTTTAAAACATAAAAAAACTCGAATTGATTGGTATATGGTATGGTGAAGAAATGTCACAAATTACACATCTTTTATGTTTGAATCAACAATTTTACCTGTGGGTTATAATTCATTTCAGATTATAAGCATGAATTTATGGTAATTTTCCATTTAACACTGTTAAACACAATTTAACTGTAATAAACATAATATATTTCTTGACAAGTAGATAAAAATCACAATTACTTAATAATTTTAGTCAATTTAATGAATTTTACTTACAATATCCTGACTATGGTCAGCATTTTGAAATAAATGAGCAACATCTTTTAATAAAACTTTTATTATTTCATAATTGTGTTCAATCGCCACTCGGACCCCATCTAAGTGAATTCTGTAACTTTTTAAAAGCTCTTGCTGATGAGATGATAAGGATGAAATGTATTGTGTAGAATTATATAGTCTTTTTAAACTGTGTAATCTATAGGGAATAAATAGAGAATAAAGGAAACATTAAAACTATTAAAAAGTAATGCAACATAATAATGTTAGGCACTTACATACTAAAACTCTTACTTGTTTAGTTTAGTGACGCAAAAAAAACCATGCTTGTTTTACAGAGCAATCATGGAAATATTTTAGTGGTTATCAAAAATTATCAGAGATTAAGCTTTTTTTTTCTGGTTTATTAATTAAAACTTGATGAAGCAGGTATTTTTTTTTTACAATTCGTAAATTACATAGATATTGAAGAGTTTTATTTTTTTTTAACTCATATTCTTTTGCATAAGCACATTAGCTTAAGCATGATTTGTATTTTCTAATTAGATGGCTAATATTTGGGACCTAATAAACAAATATTCAGCACTGAAAAGAAGCAATTAGTATCAACAAATAAAATCATTAATTTAATATGATCTTCAAATAAATCAAATTTTTAAAAATTATTTTCAATTATACAGAAATCCCACTTCAAAAATTAATTTACAAACTGCTTAATTTTAACATTACCTGGGAAAATATTCGTGATTCAAGAACATTTTACGACTTTTCTACAAATACAGATTTACAAAAACAAAAGTTTTCAAGTTTATAATTAGAAATTTTTAGAAAAGTCATTTTTTTTTTTTTTACATTATTAACTTTGCATAATTTTTAGGAGTAAAGAATAAATTCAATTTGATGTACATCCCATTAGAAACATGAAAAACTATTTGCTATACGATTCCCTTGCATCAAAAATTTTAACAAATGTATGAATATAATAAACTTAGAGAAGTACCATCCCAACAAAGCTGAAATAACATTACCTGGAAGGATTGCACGATGTCCCATTTCAGAAAAATCATTAAAAGAGAGAAGTAAAGTTCTTTGAAAACAGATTTTTATAATAAATATCAAATTTGGTGATCTTTAATCAGGTTCGAATAGGAAAAAGAGATATAAATGAGAAATTAAATGTGGTAAATATTCATTTATGTATACATTTCATCTAACTGCTGTTGTATTTATTTTAGTATTAAGCTGCACTTGAATTTTATATAACCTTATCATATACCAATAACAAAAAAATTCTCGTGGGAACAAATTACCCATTTTATATTTATTTCTTAAAGGAAATATTTATTTGGTAATTTAGAAAAAAAGAAAAAAATTTTTTTTTTATAAGTACAAGGATATGGAATAGATTAAGGATATACACCAATGTATCACAGTTTTTTTTTTTTTAAATGCCAAATTTTAATAATTGTAAGAATATTCTTAAACAAACATGACAAAATTTGCAGAATGAAATGAATAAAAATTTAACAAACAAGCTATGTAAAAAAGAAATTGATCAAATATAAATAAATCTAATTGTGAGTTGAACATGTTATCGTAGGATATTTCTTTTATTCAAAAAATGTTTTTTAAAGATTAAAAAAAAAAAAAATTAATTGACAATTATATATAACTAATTTTATAAATTATACCTTTATTTTAAGAAATTTCACAGGAAAGTGAAATCTTGTTGGGATGTTTACAGTTTGTAATTCAGTGATTTGTATTATTGCAAGGTTATTTGAAAATTTTCGATACCAATTTATTTCCTAAATATCACTACAAAATAAGACAAAATTTAGAATTAATATTATAAGCAGTCATAAAATCATAGCTGATAATAAAATTTTATATTTTTCTCTTTAAAATAAAATCCTTAAGTTTCATATTATTTTCTTTCACAATTACAAGCTTTATTAATTTTAAAAGATTTAACTGATAATTTACAATTATTATAAATGATGAACTCGCATAGTAATATATTTAATAATTTTCAAACAAAACTAAAATTTAATAGCACATTCTCAAACAAACATCCCTTTAATATAGTAAAAATTATATTCAGAGGAGCTACGACTTACATTTAGTATACAAGAGCAATGATATAAAATTTACAACTGAAGCTATAAATGTAATTAAAATATTTTAATTTAAAATACACAAATTCTACAAAGCAGATTCCTTATATTCTTTTTCTATTAAACTTTAAACAAATTAAAGGGGCTAAAAGTTATATTTATTTGTTAAAAATATATTTCAGACTTATCATAAACATTAATAATGTTCAAAGAATGCCAAATCCAATTAGTTCACCTTTTCCTTTTAAAAAAAAATTATACATTATAACAAATATTATCAGTACTATGATAAATAATCTTACTGGAAAAAAAAAAAAAGAAAATGATAACATGATGTTTATTATTATGATGCATGCTCAAAATTAGAGAGGACTCAGCTATCTTTGTTTACTCAAGTTGCTCTAATTTTATTATGATGTGAAATATAAAGATAAAGCAAAGTTCATTCAGATAAGATAAACAACAGCTTCTTTTCAATTTTTTAATTGACTTAAATTAATACCTATTTTAAGACAAAATAATTAAGTCCTAACAATAACCATATTTGATAAATTCAAATAAAGTGCAAATTGATGACATAACTTTATCATAAAAATAATACAATATTGAAATGAATAATTAAATAAACCCTTTACAAGTTATTATATTAATAGGAAAAATATCAAAATTTTAAATTATTAAAATTAAATAGTATGTGAACTATGATTTTGTTAAAATTATTATTTACAAGTATAAAGTGCTTTTAAAATTTTGACTTAAAAATTGAAATGACTTTGCTTCTATCACCAAGCAAAGTTCTTTTAAAAGAGAATTCCTAACAGGCAAGTATTATACATATAGAATGCATTTTTTTTACTTAATGAAAATGTCTGCTTGTTTGTTAAGAGATAAAAGTTCAATAAATCTGAAAAACAAATTCTGAAATTAAAAAAATAATAATAATTTCTAGAAAAATCAAGCAGGCTACACAAAACAATACAAATACTTAGTTGCATATATTATCAAATAATTCAGAAAAGTGCTATAATTAAACAGCTCACAGCATAATCGGAACACTGAGTGTTCACCCTAAAAAAAATTTTAAAATTCATTTCTCATTATTTAACATAACTGATGATTGATTGTATTAATAATCTTACACATATAATAAAAATTCTTGTACATCCCAAAAATTCTTGCCCATATATAATAAAATTCTTATTTAAATTTATAACTAGTGGATTAATAATAATCTACTTCAATTATAAGGAGAAATTATAAAAAACAGGTGTCATTTTTTTTTCACAGCATGATAATTATTTAAAAAAATAGTTTGGAATATTTATATTATATTTTTACAAAAAATTCCAAAAATAAATTATAAAAGCTTAACACATATATTTATATGAAGAATTATTTTAAATAAGTCTTATTTGAAAAATTAAAAGAAGTAAACTTCTTTTCCTGATCTTTTAATATAAAAACAACATAAACAAAATATGGTAGATAAGTTGCACAACACAGTATATTTACATATATAGAAAGTTAATTTAGAATATACTAATTCAAATGTCTGAATAAATGCATCAGTTAAAACAAATTTATGCTTATTTATTCCTACACAAATGATAAGCTCATTATTGTCGAAAAAATATATTAGATTACTCAATATAATGATAAGCGATATAATTTAAAAATACTATAGAGGAAAAAGTTAATATTTCATGCATTAAAATGGAATTTCAAAAAAGACGAGAAATTTCCAAAAAATATTGATACAATAAATATTTTACTTTGGCTTTTAAGTAATCACATCAAATAGGATTTTTTTTTAAACATTATATGACAAATCGAACTTTATTACTGTAACTACAAAATCACATTTCTTATCTCAATAAAATATTTTATGCATACTTCATACGAACTTTTGAATATAATCATGATTTCTTAAAATATGTACAGAAAGAGATTTTTAAGAACCAATATATACTAACTTGTAACTTCTAAAAGCATTTACTATTCGCTGGAAATGCTTTCGTTCTAAATCTTCATCCGTTTCACTGACATCAGAACTTTCTACAATATTTACAATTTGACTGTCAGTTGTGTCATTAGCAATTTCATTCTCCAAATCAGTAATTAACATATTAATTAATATCTCACTATTTTCCATTGTGTATTTACACACTTTACAGATCCCACTTCTAACAAAAACAGAACTAACAAATAGGAAGCTGGCTCAAGTATTATGTTGCCAAAAACTGGATTCTGTTGCATGATCTCTTGAAGCATTATCACTGATAATTCTAAAAAAGACATTGAATAAACGAAATGACACGTCATAATTTAAAAAAAGTTCTTTAAAATATTTAATAGTTAGAAGAACTGAAGGTTAATAATTTTATACTATTTTTAATTAAGAATATGAACAATCAACATTTTTTAACAAATTAATATTTTTGATTAATGTAATTTTTTGTCAAAAAATAATGGAAAATATTTCATGAAAATACAATCCAGATATAAATTACAAAGCAACCTTTAAAAAACATTTATTTTGAAAAAATTAACAATTATCTGCAGAAGGAATAGACAAAAATACTTTCCTGCAGACGATTTTAAAACTGATAATTTTGGAATAACTTTTGCAAAATTCTAGAGCTGCAGAGCATTGCAACTGAGTATCCGGATGGTGTATAAAAGAGGAGAAACTCAAATTAAAGAACATAACTCCCAATCGAATATAATAATATTTGATGGTTCACGCAAAGTTCCTTGGTTGCATGGCAGCTATACGCTTCTTTCTGGAAGTGAAGGATAAGCAGTTTTTGGTCAAGCCCCTAGTAATTTAAATGCCACGTTTTTACTATGATTTTACATGGAATTTAAATAAATAAAAATTATAAAGAAAAGTTAAATTTTAAAAGAAATTAATAAAATAAATTTAGCAGTGAAAATTGAAAAAATTTAATGTTTGCTAGTAATCGAATATGATGCCGTCTACTCATTTTGTATATATCATTGCCTCGTATTGATTCCTGCACTGTATGAGCATATGCTACTATTTGATAGAGGACGCACAATTGAGTTAAGGGAGCAGGATGCTGAAACTGAAAGATTGGCCGCATTTATGTTTAAGTAATAATGGTGTTTAAGGGTGTTGAGAAGAAGGATCGAATCACAGCAGAACAAAGAGTTGAGAAGGTAATAGAACGAGAGAAAAAAAAATCTGTAAAAGACTCTTCACAGGGTCTGCTTTTTCATTATAAGTGGTTTGGCATACAATCTGGACTTTAGTGATTTAAAGAACTGTCTACTGACAACTCAGAGAGTGGTGCCTGATTTCCCAGTGCCTATTGCATTAACTGATCCTCAAATGTGCATATTGACAAATGAGTTTCCATTAATGCCTCTACCATTTGATTTAGAATTGCGTTGACTAAATTAAATTACTTTCGGTGTTGAGGCCTGTACAGAAGAGTGATGGAATCTTACATAACTCAAAATTCGGAAGTTATGCTCTGAGGTGTATTTTATTTCATAACCGAAACTTCCTCCGTTATTCGTAACACACAGCATGATGATATGTAATCAATATTCAAGTTGGAGTGGAAAAAATTGTTAGATGGTAAAGAGTTGGAAAAGTTAAAAGGGATATACTGGAAAGAGAAGTGAAGAAATTTTGCAATGAAAATGAAAGATTTCTGTAATGCAACATTTAAATTATTTTTGCATTGTACATTAAAAAATATTTTTGAACTAAAAGTTTAATTCATATGAGATTCAGGATTTCATGCTGTATATGTTATACAGCCTAGGCCAAAAATATGAAATGCTCTTTAAAAATATATTTAATTTGAAACTATTTGAGAATCCATATAATTTTACAATGGTCTAAAAATCTAAAGAGAAAATGTATGTAATAATGCTGTAGACGATTTTAAAACTACTGTTGTTATTTTTATGATTTTTTTTCGAAATTCAGTAAAAAATTGCTTTAATTGTTAATTTTTATTTACTGGCCTTAATTTGTATGAATGGTTATTTATCATGTGTTTTTAATTCGGATATAAACTTCGAAATTACAACTCTTAATTTTAAAAATTTTTTTTGAAATATTTGAAAATTTAATATTTATTTGCTGCTATTTGAATTTTTTGATTTTTACACTCTGAAGATAGGTTTCAGAAAATTTTTTTCTAAAAATTTAAAGTGTTTATGTTGGGATTTTTAATATACATTAGAATACTAAAAGAACGAATTAATTTAAGTATAGGTATGAAATTAGGTCAAAAAGATGACTCCAAAATGTAAGAACTATTATTTGATATGAAAATCAATCTGAAATCGAAGATGAAAACTTGAAATTCAATAAGAAAAAGAGTAAGGGAAGCAGAAGTTAGTCTAAATGATAAGGCAGGAAAAAAATATTATTCCATGAGAAAATAAAACCTTAAAATAGGAGTTAGCCCCTTAAGCTCTTTTCATTTAAAGATTGCGCAAATCACGCATATTTTTAATACACTTTTATTAGTTTCACCTGCATGTTTGTTTGTAACTGACTCTTTGGGTTCGATTTTCATTACTTTAAGCTATCAGATCAAGGACCGACGACACTAAAATATTTTGATCAGTTTATTATCTCATCATGATTAGGATCGCCCGGATTAGTGATTTTATTTTAATTTATGAAGAGCAATTTAACCCATGTAGAATGAAAGTACCTAAGACATTCAAATCTGCGTGGGACAGTGGCACAACGAATAACTCACCTGACTACGTATCAGGAGATTCCCTGTTCGAATCCTGACTGGCTCGACATAATCGCATTTAGCCTTTGTTTTACTCCCAATTAAATTATTGTCAGAACTATAGTTCCAGTTCTCCGTACCGGTACCTCATTTAAATATTATAGTATAAAAACACGTTTTTAGAGTTAATAAAACTAAAAAGTAAAAAATAAATTATAGTTTAAAAATACTAAAAAACACGTTTTAGAGTTAATCAAACTAAAAAGTAAAAAATAGTTGTTAACATAAGAATAAAATTAGTGACGAGAAAATTAATGTCACTGTTCTAAAAGCGTGGGGTGCTTTGTATGACATTTTTAAACTAATTCTGTATTTCGAAGTGAAACTAATGAAAATTATAACGATTGATATCGAGCACCCCACGCTTTTAGAACGGTGGCATTCATTTTCTCGTCAGTCATTTTATTCTTATGTTAACAATTATTTTTTACTTTTTAGTTTGATTAACTCTAAAAGCGTGTTTTTTAGTGTTTTTAAACTGTATTTTAAAAATCAGATTTTCAAATCAGCTGCGTTTTAATTTTTATTTCATCGAATAATGATGCTTCAAGGACGAGTTTTAGGTGCAAAGGAATCTGTTACAAATGTAAATTTTCTCTGAAACGCTATGTTTTTTTGTTTTTTTTTTGGTATTCCTGGTGAATTTTAAGAGAAAAGAAAATCGGAAAAACATATAACTTAAAGTGTATCATTCATATCTTAATCTATGTGAAGGGAACCAACACTATGGAGAGATGTGGAACTCATTTATTTGAAGACCGATGGATTAGTCAGATGTAAATTAACCTATCAAAATCATTGAGATCTTCAATTATAAAAATTACATGTGACACACACAGGGGTCTTCAGTTCCAGAATGAGAACGCAATACTCACGGATTTAAAAGGAATGGATTGAGGATAACAAAATGGACACTGATGAGTGGCCGCCATACTCTTCAGACTTTAACTTTGCCGAACATTTAAAGAGGCTTTAACAGACAAAGTTACATCAATATTCTCTTAAGTGCATTTTCTGAAAAGTACAGAAGGACATCAATGTGGCAAATTACCGCACATTAACATTCATCATAATATAAATAATTCACGCTGCTGAGAAACATAAGGGCAATATCGCTAAATGTTAAAACGCTGCATATAGTTGGCCTTATGGCTGTTGAAAAACTTCAAATCATTTTAATTCAAAATTATTTCTGATAAAATTGTTA
Organism: Caerostris extrusa; assembly: GCA_021605095.1. Classification (NCBI taxonomy): domain Eukaryota; kingdom Metazoa; phylum Arthropoda; class Arachnida; order Araneae; family Araneidae; genus Caerostris; species Caerostris extrusa. The sequence goes on along the minus strand of BPLR01001224.1, from coordinate 60,228 downwards.
AGTTAATCAAAACTGCTAAATTTTGTAGGGTTTCTCAAATTTTGGAGAAGATCAAATATTAATTTAAGGACTAAAATTAAAATATACAAAGCAATAGTTCAACAATATTTAAAATTGTTTGGCCAACTAAAGCAAAAAATAGTGAAATTTTGGAAAAAGCTGATGTCCTTTCAGTCGAAAAGGAAATTTTAAATAGAAGATGGAAATGGAGTGGACATGTCTTGCGTATGCTTAGAGAGAATTTGACAAACGTTTCTATTTCCTAATCTCCTGATGATAAGAAAAAAAAAAAAAAAAAATAGACACATGGTGACATGGCAAAGACAGATGAAGGGGGATTTTATGAGGTGTGGATTTTCAGGATTTTGAGATGCTCGGTGTCAGGCCAGGGACAGAATAACCTGGAGAAGTAGATTGGATGCTTTTATGTGTGCGGAGGCACGAAGAGCCTAATTAAGATAGAAGTATGTTTTCCAAATTTCTTTTTGAAAATAGTAGCCAATGATAGTTAATGGCTGACAATAAAGTATTCTTCATCGTAACTGCTTACTAATCAGTATTTTTGAATAACATAACTGAAGTTCTCCAATGCTGGCACTTTTATTATATGTTACGAAAAACATCAAATATATTTGAGGTGTTACAGTTCTACACAAATGATCGCTGACTGAATTGTGTCCATCAAACCCACTTGTTAACTGATTCAGGTGAATTCTAGATCACGTAGCAAGACCTAGTAATCCGAAAGAATTTATTTATTTGTAATTCTATTGTTTATATTTAGCGATTATTTTAGATTCGGTTAAATATATTTGGAAAGTAATGATAAATAGGAGTTGCTTTTTTGTTGGATGGGAATTATTTATAAATTTAGGAATTAAGTCTTTCACTGTGCCAGTTTCTGAACTTCTAGTCCCTAATTTTAAAAAAAATATGTATCGCTTTTATGTATTACTATCTAAAAAAGCGTTATCCAATGCTTGTTTGAACTAAGGCATAATTCATATTTTATGAATTATTTTAATTTTAAAAACTTTAAAAAAACAGAAATCTTTTCTTTGTACTTAAACAATTCGTTCAACAATTCAAGTTTTCCAATAAAGCAATCAAACGCAACAATAAACATATCCATTAAAACTTACATTTATTAATTATTCTAATAATGTTTTATTGTTAAGTTGTACAACATATTGTTTATAACAATGTTGAATTTTTAGAATAATAAAATTTACAATTCTTTTTTCACTCTTGTTTTTGAATTTGATCAAAGTGTTTGATTGCGATTTAAAAAACTATCTTTATCGATTTTTGCGATATTTCGTTGATTTTTGTTGATAAAAAATCTAGAATGGTTCTATTATTGAAATGGCTTAGAGCCAAGTTGTAAGTATCATTATTAAAATTTGATAAATTATATAATGGGAATTCACTTTTTAATCGAAAAACTGAAAAACCATACTAATTGATTCTTTCTAATTGTTTATCAAAATTATGTCAATCAAATGAATTACATAGTTATTGCAGTTTCTTTTTAGGGGGAAAAAAATATTATAAAAATGTTGACAACCTAACCTGATGACCTGTTAATCTGACTTTCATTTTTGATAACCCGTAAGCGAAAATAATTAATGCTAAATATAAAAAAATTAATTCTAATCACTGAAAACTGGAATATTTTTTAAATTTTTTTAAAAATAAAATATAATTTCTCCCGACAAAAATGCAACAAAAAAAAAAAAAAAATAACGAAGATGGTTAGTTAATATTTTTGTTTGCTATTTTGGTTATTTAGTTATTATCATTCCAGGAGAAATGAAAATTAATAAAAAATTTTTGCCTAAATTTTTTTGTATTGACACCTTTTCAAGTATTTTTACCTTAATGATAAATTTTATTAAATTTTTGACTGAATTTCAGGTGTGGATGCATTGTTCCAAATGAACCAAAAATTAATGATTATAATATGGTAAGAAAATATTGATAAATTCCTTTTATGTTAATAAAATTTTTCTTAAATGCTGGTTATTTAAAAATTTCTTGCTACTGCAGTATCAAATGATTAAACTAATTAACTGGCAATACATAAAATCATTAAATAGCTACAAACACTATTTAATTATTATTTAAATATAATTTTGATTTTTGGCCGCATTTTGTTGCTGTACTGAAACATTACATTATTAATACTTTTTGTGTTCTGTGTCGCAATTTGATTAAATATAATATCAAAGAAAGTGATGTATTTTGCATGTAACATACATCATTTATAGGAATACATCATACAATTAAAAACAACCGTTATTAACATTATTTTTAACCGATTCTTAAGGAAATAAATTTCAGAGAAATAAGACCAACAACGTTATTAAACGTTTGAATATTATTAAAATTTATTTTAATAAATATTTTTCACTTTATATATCGCAGCAACAGCTAGAATAATTAAAAATAAAAATCACGGGAGCTTAATCATGGGTTTGGTATATCGCTCTACGGTCATATTGTGCACATTTTGGCATTAGATCGGGGCCTACAGTTTAACATGAATTCCGAACTACTAACAAACATCCATGCCACCTCCAGGATTCAAACCTGAAGCCTGTGGTACCAAAGGACAGAGGCTAAATCATAGGGAGATTTGATAAAAAAATTAGGCAAAAGGAGATTAAATATGCTACACATAAGGAAATTAAATATTTGGTAGTAAGTAATTTAAATTACTTATAGAAGTAGGCAGTATATAATTTAATAGGTAATATACATAATCTTAATTATACTTAAGATTAAATATTTGGTAGTATGTAATTAACAAAAATCATAAAATACTTTGTACCTTTAACTTAAACATATTAATAACTATCAAATTTTGCTGATTAATTGAAGTAAAAATTATTTTACTAAAATAATTGAAAAAAAAAAATCTTGCAATTTTAAATTGTTGATTAGCAAATGTTTAATATTATCATTTCTCCAATCATATCTATCTATATTAACATATCCCTTACATCCCTACAAATTTCTTCTCCCATAGTATAGACAAATATCAGTTCCGTTTTACAATGAAGATTTATAATAATTGCAACTATTTCTCAGAATATTTGTTAATTGATTCAAATTTTTGTCCTTATGAAATAACTGTAACCATCTAATCTTTTCCAGACCCGATTGTTTAAGTGCAAACATTGCGAGCACGTCAGTGTCACAAAGAAAGGGTTGAGATTCCACCTCCTGATGGTCCACAAGAGGGGTCGTCTGTTTCACAGGACCCTCGACGCCTACGGTCGGCCCCTCAACTTCTTTGGAGACCTACCAGTCGAGATGGGGAAGGAAGAACCCCCAAAGCAATTGCAAACTGAGGATATTGAGGAGGGCGATGTAAGTACCTTTGTCTTGGATTAATTGAATTCAAAAGTTTTTGACTATAAAATGCGATCTATGTAGTCCTCTGTAGTGTTATTCAGGCTCGTTCCCACCGAGGCATGAAGCGTTGAAGATTCACGCGGCAGGCAAGAAAATTTTTCGACCCTTTCACAGCGAAACGTCAGTAATCACATTACGCCTATTGAAGTTCCACTTCGAGTTGAAAGTTGGTCAACTCGAAGTGATGGATTCGAACCGGTTTCAGGCGAACGTGGTGAGGCTAGTGATTGGTCAACGTTTCCCGCTTAAAGCCTCACGCCTCTTTGGGAACGAGCCTTTAATGTACATTTAAGCAAATATTATGAGAAATGTGCTGAAAATTATGAATAATAGAATGAATTTAAAAATTCATTTTATCACAGCAATACTCGGAATATCCAACTACTTTAAAGTACAGATCTACTTAGTTTCAAAACAAAATAATAAAAAATTTAATTTATTTTAGTCTTTCAGTTAACCATTTCTTGCACTTTCAGAAAACTAGCAACAGAATTACATCTTTAAAAAAAAACCAAAAAACGGTGGGATATTCATTGGGAAAAAAGATTAATGATATAAAAGAGTTTCAAATTTCTTCATATTTGACAAATTATGAATTTTTTTTAAAGCATTTTTTACTGTATTTGATTAGAGTTAATTAAATTAGTCGAAAATGAGTTTAAATGACTATTGTGGTAGAATTATTTACTTTGTTTAAAACATACTAGATTAGAGACAACACACTTCTTCTGAGAAACTTAGAAGGTAGACATAATGATAAAAGTTTTGCCACTGAGCATGTCTGTTCGGTGTGGCAAAGCTGTCCCCTAGTATAATGTGGCAAGACGATTTATAAGGATGATCAAGGGATTTCAAGGAAAACTCCCACGCATTCATTTGTTGTTTCGGAGAAAAAAAAAACCTCCTCAAAATATATGACCCGAAAGCAAATCTTATGAGAAATGTGATGTCAGTTATGTATAATAGAATAAATATAAAAATCCTTTTATCACAACAATACTCGGAATATCCAACTACTTTAAAGTACAGATTTAATTAGTTTCAAAATAAACGCATGTAATTTTTATATCAAAATAATAAAGATTTAATTTCTTTTAGTCTTTCAATTAACCGTTTCTTGCACTTCATAAAACTAACAATAGAAATAATTGTCTAAAAAAAGTTAAACGAGGATGTACATTGGAAAAAAAAAAAAGATTCGATAATATAAAGAGCTTTAAATTTCTCTGTATTTGAAAAATAATGAAATTTTTTTTTAAAAGCACTTTCGCTTTATTTGGTTAGAGTGAATTAAATTTGTCGGAAATGGGCTTAAATGACTATTGTGGTAGAGTTGTTTACTATCTCTTGTTTAAAACATGCAAGACAAGAGACAACAAACTTCTTCTAAGTAACTGGTAAAAGACAGACATCATGCTAAAATTTTTTGTCCCTGAGCACTTCGGTTCGATGTGGCGAAGCTGTCCCCTAGTATAATGAGGCATGGTGATTTTTAAGGATGATCAGGGGTGATTTCCAAGTAAAGCTCCCACACATCCGTTTGTTGTTTCGAAAAACAAACAAACTTTAAAAACTCCAACTATATAAAAATACAGTCAATAAGATATTTTCCTTCACAGTATCCAACACAATTCTATAGGATTTTCAAAATAATTGTATCACTTGCTACAAGCGGAAGTGGATACTAACTTGATTATGATTTCACCGGGTTACAAGTCAAGCAGGCTTGAATCTTGTAAGATTAAAATTTCTAGCTTCAAAATTCTAGTTTCTAGTAATAAGAATACTAATTCTATTCTTGTTTCTAGTAATAAGAATACTAATTCTATTCTTGTTTCTAGTAATAAGAATACTAATTCTATTCTTGTTTCTAGTAATAAGAATACGAATTCTTTCCATAAATATTAATAATTTCAATTGCATTTTCCGAAAATAATATAGGGATGCGATGGAAAAGCAACACATTGGTTTTTCTTTTAAAAACTTACCTACTTTAACACAGAAATGTGAATAAAAGAATTGCTTTCTAATAAACATATAGTCAATTCGTTAATCTTGTACCCATTTGAACACATACTTAAAGTAGATATTATTTTTTATTTTGTAGGAGGAGTTTAAGCGTGGCATGTCGATTGCTATTAGGGAGTCCATAGTCGAAGCAGCCGCTAAGTAAAGTAGTCATATTTAAAAGTTTTCATTATTTCATTGTCATCATCTTTGCACTTTATTTTGTTTCAGAGTACATGCATTGTATATGTTATGGTGAATGCGATTAATCGACGATTATTCATAATCACCTGTAACTATGTTTTATCGCCGGATTAATCCACCGGTTATCATACATAATCGCCATTTTATGTGGCCGGTGACTATGCACAATGACCGTATTTATCACATTTACAATAACATGTATAAGACCTGGTAATACTTTTTCGACCTAATATAAGTAATTATAAGATTATTGATTACTAGCTATGCTTATGAATTTCAGTAATGCAAAATTTAAAAGAGCAAAAATCATTTATTTAAAAACCGAAAATAAGTGTAGTAATTTTTTTCCCTGTGACATCTTGGTTTATCCGTTAAAAATACAATTTTCTTGATAAAGCTTCTAACAAGTCACTAAAACAAAAATGCTAAATTTCTTGAATATTAATAATTATTTGAATAAAGTCGTCAAAAATAATTACAGTAATAAAAGGTAAATGTTATAGGTAGAGACTGCGAAAAATTTGTAAAATCTCGCAAATATTTGAATAAAAAAATTAAATACTTGCATCTGTCATAAAACGAATAAATAAAGGTACAAATCAGAATTGACGAAAAAAATAATTTTCAGATTCTAATATTTGTTTATTTATCTTTAAATAGTGAATTATAATACTTTACAAACTTTTGAGATTCATCGAAACTTGTCTTTTATTTAAAAATAATAAATAAATAAAATAATTTAAAAATTATAAAGTAAAATGAAAATTATATTATAGATTTTATGTGTCAATTTTAAAATAAATATTTCATGTTGTACTTATTAATTAAGCATCAAAAATTTAACAATGAAAGTTTCTGTATGAATACTAAAAGGCAACACTATTTTTGTATTCTATTAAGGTAATTTCAGAAATGTGAAGAATTAAATGTAAAATAAAAAATTTTGGAACCTAAATTTTCTTAAGCAATCAATTTATAAGATATAAATATTTATTATTAAAATGAGCAAGATATTAATAGAAATAAAAACAATTGCTTAACATGAATACATATTTTCAAATATATGTAAAAAACTTTTCATACACAATTTATGAAGAAGGATTGTAATTTTAATACAGTTAAGATTAAATTTTATGAATTATATATTTTATTACGTTTTATTTATATTTTTAGGGGCTACTTCGATTCGGACGAGGACTAAAAAGTCTGGATCATGAAATGAGAAAAAATGTGTAACATCATCAAAAAGTAGGGAGGGTGGGGGCAAAAGTAAGACCATATGAAATATCATGAATAACTACCTTATCAGAGGAATACTATAAATTACAAAAGCATTAGTGCTTTCTTAAGTGCCATCAATACCTGAAGATATTATCCTCTAGATTTCTACCACTAGCAATAATAGAAATTCTACCATCTTGTCAAAAAGTATACATCAGTAACAACAGGAATGCTACCATCTAAAGTACTGCCATCGATGCCTGAAGGAATATTACCCTCTAGAGTTCTAACATCAGTAACAATAGGAATGCTACCATATAAAGTACTATCATCAAGACCTGAAGAAATATTACCATCTAGAGTTCTAACATCAGTAAAAATAGAAATGCTACTATCAGTGCCATAAAAATACTACCATCTGGAGTTCTGCATCAGCAACAGTAGGACACCTAAAGTACTATCATCTATTTTGATGAAATATTACCATCTAGGTTCTAACGTCAGTAAAATAGAAACATACCATCAGTGCCATGAGAAATACTACTTGGAGTTCTACATCAGCAATAGTAGGGCACCTAAAGTACTATCATCAATACCTGATGAAATGTTACCAACTAGAGTTCAAATATCAGTAAAAATAGAAACGCTACCATCAGTACCATAAGAAATACTACCACCTGGGCTCTACATCAGTAACAGTAGGAATGCTACCATCTAAGAAATACTATCATCAATACCTGAAGAAATACTACCATCTGGAGTTCTACATCAGTAACAATGCAAAACCTGCTGTCTAAGTGTGCCAGCATCAGTACCAGAAGAAATATTACCATCTGGAGTTCTAATATCTGTAATAAAATAAACTATATTATCTAAAGTGCTACCATCCATTCTAGTAGAAACATTGGCTTCCTAAAAGTGTTCTCATCAATACTAGTTGAAGTACGGTATTCTATAATGAGTACCATTAGAGATATTGTCATTTCGAATGCTACCATTAGCACCAGTATAGATAATGTCATCTGCACCAGTAGATAGAATAAGTACTAGAAGATATGTTTACATCTACGATGCTATCCTCAATAAAAATGGAAATATTACCAGCTATACATCATTCATACTACTATCGGTACCAGTAGACATTCTATCATCTATTATTATTGTCCGTACCAGTAGAAACATTTTAATTCTGAATGTTGTTAGCAATATAAATAAACATTGATAAGAGCAGGTAGCACGTGCATAAATCTCAGATCACCTGATGAAGTTAAGTCAAGTCAAGACAAGTAAAACATATTGTCATCTGTCATGTTGTAATCAGTAGAAAAATTCCCACTCAAGTACTACTATTACTACCTACAAAAGCCTCATCTACAATGCTGCCATCACTACCAATAGAAGCGCTATCGTCTATTATAGTCATACAATTATATAAAATATAATCGCATTCCACAGTAAGCCAAATATGGAGGCTGACGCTGCCAAAATGCCTCAATAATGTCAAACTGTCTGTCAGTAAGCCATTTTATCGAAATGGAAATACATGGCCTAAATAACCAACATGGAAATAATTATTTAAGCCATCCTACCACTGTGATAGATGCTGTATTGTCGTGAAATATGTTCTCACCTGCATTCTAGAAAAAAATATACTGCCATTGCTGTTTTATCAAAGAAATGAAACATAGGCAAGAACAAAAATTTCTTTCGATTTCAACAACCACATTTACAGTGATTTTCCAAGTAATTAAATAAACCATTCTTTCATTGTGTATAATCCGCATATGTATGTATTATGTTTAAATAAAGAAGTAATTGATAATCAGCGGAGAGATAGAGAATATGTTTTCCAATAAATTATCATATGATATTGACATTATGACGTTTATTTACTATTTTATTGGCTTTACTATTGTAAAAGTCATGAAGAATTTTTTAAAATACAGTTTTTAAGAAAAATGTACTGCATTGTTTTGCAAGGTATAGAAACGGAGGAAATACATTAATATAAAAAATTATTCACTAAAGAAGACACTATCTACGATAATTATTTTGACATTACTACAGAAAACTTTTTACAAAAAATATCATCTTGTATTTTTTGAAGACAAATAGATTTTGAACCTCAAACTGATAAGCTTGATCTATTTTTAAATTTAATTATTTTTTTCTTAAATTTGTCATATTTTAAATGCAATTGTTATTCATTTTTTGATAATAATAAGCTATTTCAAAATAAAAAGATTTGTTGATTTTGTATTGGTAATTTATTCTGTGTCAATATTTGTTTTAAATAGAGTTAATTTTAGAAACCTTTCTTACTGTTTTATATTGTGATATGACTGATAACTAGCATTTTAATTTCAATTGTAATTATGTATAAAAATGTTACTGCCATTCTTAAAATGAAACAAAGCGCATATGCATTTATAATTGAAAACGGTTCTTGATAGTCTTGCATGAAATGGTTAGATCTCTGAATTCAACTTTTCTTCGGATCTTTCTCCTTGGAAATGCAGATAATCGAAATTCGGCGTTCATTTAAGTTCAACTTTGGTTTTGTATTTGCAGAATTCCTAGATTATAATACATAAATTATCATTAAGATTTGACATATTTACTAAAATAACAGAAAATTTAATTAATTAATTAAATTTAATTAGCGAATTAATATTTGAAAAACTGTATTCACATCCAGTATCATCCCCTACAAGTTCAAAATAAATGTATTTGAACTCGAGTGGATGGATAAAAAGCGTTTTATGAACGATTGAAAATTTGAACAAGATATATATATAGGGAGAGTGTGAGCTAATAGAAGGAATTTAATAACTTCGCATAAGGAAAGAAATCCATAAGGAATCGCCTAAGGAAAGAATCTTGTTGTCTTAAAACGCATTTCAAGACTCAGCCCAGTATTGGTTATATAGTTTAATGTTAAAAAAATACATTCCTTTCATGTCACATCATTAATTTTTAATATTTTAAAAGAATTCCTTGTCAGATTTTGTGGGCAATCAGTTGGATATAATAATCCCGGAATATCATGAATTTTCTTCATTGAAATATAAATACATTGTTTAATAAGCATGTAGTGTAACCATGGTTCCACCTAATCAACCGTGTTTCCTCCTACGCACTTGCGGCTTACAGAAGAAAGGCTCGTTCGGCGAGAAGTGCTGAAGATTCACGCGGCAGGCAAGAAAATTTTTCGACCCCTTGACAGCGAAACATCAGAAATAGCATTATGCCTAGTGAAGTTCCGCTTCGAGTTGAAAGTGGGTCAACTCGAAGCGGTGCATTTCAAACCGCTTTCAGGCGAACGTGGTGAGGCTAGTGATTGGTCAACTCTTCACGCTCAAAGCCTCATGCCTCGGTGGGAACGAGCCTGAAATCCTCAGTGGGCTTCGCGACTCTTGGTACAAATTTGCCATTTCCCACCCATGAGAGGGAAGGGGAGGGGGATTCCAACAAGGCCTTTCATTGTTTTGCTCAAGGCAGGTACAAACTAGCCAGATGCCATCCTACGAGGCGATCCGAAAAGGCCTTCCTTTGTTCCCTTGAGTATAAACTCGCCAAATCCCGTTCTTCTATTTGATCGTTTTAAATTTTAGTTGTACAATGTGGATATAAAGTAGCAGGGTCCCCTCTCCCCATCCCTAATGTACTCTTGAGTAGCATACTGTGGAATATCTACTATTAAAAGTTCAATGGTTTAGCGGTCATCAGAGTGGTATTTGCCGCAACAAAAAATAGTTTGTGATGATTTAAACTTTTCGAAATCAACAAATTTAAAATGTTTTGTCTAATTGGCAATTATAATCATAAAAATTTTAAACCATTCAGTAAAAGTATCTTTCCATGTTAATAATTTTTATTTACTTATTATGAATTTTTTAAAGAGCTATAATGATCATCACTTATTGATTTAAGAGCCCAATTTGAAGACAAAGTAGGAAACTTGAAATTTTTCATGAAAATGTGTGTATTTTCTCCAACACTGCAATGCAAAGAGTGCTTTTATGAGATGCAAATTATTTATACAGACCTAGAAGAATACGACAGTAATGAGATATTTATTTGGTAGTTATAAAGAGAATTCTGATGATTTTTAAATGTTTTTTCTCAGAAAAATCAGTAAATCGTTGAATTGCTTGAGACAAAAATTGTCTTGAATTTTAAATAATTTTGTCAAATGTTATTGTAAGCAGTTTCAAACAGATTTTTTCATAAGTTGGTTCGACTACGGGTAATAATAAATTATATGTTTTGATACGTTTCTTTAAATAAACTTATTCAAAAAAAGTTAGTATCCTATTTAGAAGTGCCATTCTATAGCAATTAAAAAATATATATTAGTTCGTCCAAACTCTACGTTTCGTTCTTATGTTGTTCCTCCAACTTACAAATTTACTAGTAAGTAAAAAGTATCAATAGAAATATCCTGTTAGATTTAAGTTGCATATATCTATCAATAGAAGGCGCCAGATAAACTTAAAAAATGAATGAAAATTATTTATAAAGGACTTTCTGCAATAGAGTGAAAAAAGTAGGAATTGACTTAAATTTTTTTTTTATATTACTTGTTTTTTACAGAAATTAACACAACTTTACATTGCCCAATCAATTTTTAATTTATTCAGCACTATAAATACAATTTCTACAACTTAAACTACGCCTGTCTGAATGCATAATTTAATCTAGTGAAAAATCTAATACATTTAATTATGGGTTTAGGCAAAAATAAGTTTCTCTTTAAGGGACACGACATTTTAATGATTTCTATTGCGTGAAGCGTAATATGATAAAATAAATAATGATCTAAGATCATGACTTTAAAATTTACTACATTAAGTTTTTACTGTCAAGTCTTTTAAACAGATGTCGCTGTGATACGTAAAGAAATGGATTAGTGATGTGTTTTACTGAATGAACTGTTTTTATTTCATAACCAGTGTCTTTTCATCTCATATTCTTCAAAAAACATCATGTTTCTATATTTGATTTAACAGTTACTCACTGTTTTTTGTTCCAATGCAGCTGGCAAACACTTAGACAACTGTCTTGGATGCCTTAAGGCACAGACGTTACTCACTTTGCATTACCCAGGAGGTGCGTGTAACTTGAAGATAAGCCACGGACGCGCAGTAACAATGACTGATTTCCGCAATGCTCTACGATCCTATTAGACTGAGATCTACGGTTTAAAGTGGATTCCGAACCATTACAGACATCCATGGCACCGCGAGGACTCGAACCTGAAACTTGTGGTGCCGAACGCCAGAACGCTAGCCATTCGACCATTCAGGCCCACGATTTACACGCTGCATGAATGAGCTTTCAGCCGTTCAGGTAATAACCATGTTTTTCGTTTTCAACATTTAACAATCATTTTTCAGAATACAATGGTATGAATAAATTTAATTTTCTGTTTGAGTCGCGAATGAACAGTTTATTGTAGTTGCGTTTTGAAGTCTACTTTTCTATAAGAAGATATTGTTTAAAAACAGAGAATTTTTTTGTGTGCTATTTGTGAACTAGATTCATTTGTTGTTTACTGAATACTTGAGGGAACTATTTGAGAGTGTACTACAGTGCCCAAAAAGTAAGACCAATTATTTTTTTCTTCAAAAACTCTTTATTTATTCTTCCAACTTTATTTTATCGCCTTCAAAGTAATCCCTTCCGGACACAATGCACTTAGCCAACTTTTTTCCAGTCCTCAATGTATGCCAAAAAAGTCATTGGCAGGGATGGCCTTCAACGCGTTCTCTGCCTTCTTTGAACTATCTATACCACTTGTAAACATTTCTTTCCGATATAGGAATGCTCACTGAATGCCTTCTGCAACATTCTATACGTTTCCGCAAACAAAATTTAATGCAAGTTTAATGCAACTTCTTTGCTCAATTAATTCAGACATTTCAAAAATCGCCTGGATCAGTTTTAGCGTCTCACAAAACCAAGCGTAACTCAAACACTCATGAATATTTTGACGTCAAATTTCACACAGATATCAAGGACAGTGTCAGAAACCTAAAAAGAAAAACTGAAATTGGAATTCCATAAGTTCCGGGAATTTTAAATTGAAAATGGGTCTTATTTTTGGACATAGTAGTACATTCCTTCGAAAATAAACATTAAGAGATTAATGTTTGTAATAGTTATTTATTTGATTTTGTTTTCTAGAAAATACTTCGGGTATAGATGATGTCACGTTCTTGCCTGGAAATTTTTTAAAAATATTATTTGCTGTATTTGTAGAAAAATACAACATTCCTTATGTAATATTTCGTTCTCCGTAAGAGGGCGCTCTTTTGTTTGTCAAGTGTTTTTCGTCATGTATCGTTTTTCAGTTGAGTAATAAATGTCGTACAAGAACGTTGTGCCTCTCTCCTTTTCATCCTAAACAGATGGTCCGTCGAGCCGGAGGCAAAATTCCAGCAGACATACTTTAGATGAGTGGGGAGGTCGACGAAAGCGTTCGTACTCAACAATTTCGAATATTTGCTCAACGGAGCTAAAAAAGTAACAAAGTGCGTAACGACGCATAGTGTGCATCATAACAAAGTGCGTAACGACGCATTGTGTACACCATAACAAAGTGCGTAACAACGCATAGTCATAATCAAATCATCATAATCATATTGCATCGTGCATCTCAACAAAGTGCGTAGCATCGCATCTCACAGCATCGTATTTACATTCCGGAAGGTCACGAAACCACAACATGGAAGGTCTTCTAAAACACAAGCGAATTATCAAAGGTAAGCTAAATCGATTAATTACTAAAGTAGATAATTTACAAAATCAAGAAAATTCTATTTCTGTTTTTGAAGTGCATGAAAATAGCGTAAATATTTTAGATATTGAAATAAATAAATTAAATTATGATATTCTTTGTTCTTGTTTAGATGACGAATTTGATAAATATGAACAGGAAATGCATGAACTTTTTTTAAATTAACTTCATTAAAAATTACGTTAAAAGATGAATTAAGGAAACTCAGAAAGAATGAGAATAGTTCTAATGCAAGCAAAACACTTCCCTCCTTCCCCGAGGTCAAAGTTCATCGCGGGTTAGTTCGAGCGGGGTTGAAGAGAAACCAGATGTTTCTTCTGACGTTAGGGGGACCATATATAAAAAAGTAAGCAATAATTCTGCGTACTCTTCACAGATCGTAGCTAATATTTGCACTTATTGCAAAAGTTCCTCACACTATGGATTATTTAAATGCGATAGTTTTTTGGAACTCCCTCACAAAGAAAAATGGGATACTGTAAAAAATTTAAAACTATGCAGTAATTGCTTAACATTCAAATCACATACGATTGATAAATGTCGAGCAGAATTGTGCAAAATCTGTACAAAACCCCACAATACAATTTTATGTTCGAAGGATTTAAATGATTCAAAATCTGATTCACAAACAGAAAATGAACTTCCTTCAATTAGTAGCAATAATGCAATCGTGCCCGCCACACAAGCGGTTTTATTGCCTACAGCAATTGTTTATGTCAAAGACATTAATGGCATTTCTCAAAATTCTAGGCAACTTATTGATTCAGCCAGTCAAGGCTCATTCATTAGAGAGAGTAGCGTTAATTTATTGCAAGTAAATCGCACTAAAGTAAACATAAGCGTAGACGGTTTGAGTTCACAAAAAGTAGGTAGAGTTGCAGGTTCGGTTAAATTACAAATAACATCACAGTTTAACAAAAACGCATCTATAACTGTTGATGCATTAATCATGCCTAAAATCACCTGTGACCTTCCTCAATGTCCAGTCGATGCATCTGTTTTGAAAACATTCAAACAATTGCAGTTACCAGATGTCAACTGTCACCAGCCTGGCCCAATAGATATTCTTTTGGGCGCCGATGTGTTCGGTGAAATTATGCTTAGTGGACATTTAAATGTTTCCGGAATCTCTGCTTTAGAATCAATTTTCGGTTGGGTAATTCTCGGAAAGACAAAAGGCATTTCTCAAACCATTCATCTAATCATGCTAGTTTCAATGCAGTTGAGTTTGAACTTGACAAAATTTGGCAATCAGAAGAAATTTCAGACATAAAGCCTTACACTCAGGAAGAAACAGCTCGTGAAAATCATTTCATACAGACTTTCTCTCGTGATTCAACAGGCAGATTTGCTGTTAAATTTCCATTTCGTAAATCTAGTAATGAACTCACAAAGTTGATTCAAGAAGATTTGCGTCTACCAAATGCTTCTTTGAGCATTGATGATGATACAGTAAAAACTTTAGGTATCCTGTGGCATCCAGCCTCAGATGTCTTCTCCTTCAAAGTCAACTCATTATTTCTTGAAGGCACCTTAACCAAAAGAACACTTCTTTCAACAATCGCAAAGACTTTCGACCCTCTTGGATGGTTGTCACCCATCACAATCCAGAGCAAACTACTCATGCAAAAACTGTGGAAATATCAGTTGCAGTGGGATGAAGTCGTTCCTCCAGACATTGCAATTGAATGGAAGGCATTATCACAAGACATACTATTTGTCAAAGACTTCAAAATTTCAAGATACTTATTTCATGATCCAGACAAAGAAATTCCACCGGATGGGTTTAGTGATGCTTCAGAAAAGGCATATGCAGCAGTAATTTACTGTCATTCTGTGTCAAATACAGGACAAATCAAAGTTCAACTAGTAATAGCCAAAACTAAAGTTGCACCTCTTAAAACCATTTCACTTCCTCGATTGGAATTGTGTGGAGCACTTCTATTAAGTAAATTGATGGACTTTACTTGTAAAGCATTTGACATTCCCTATATCACAATCTCATTTTCATACGGATTCCACAATCGTACTTGCCTGGATAGGATCCCATGCCAGCCGATGGAAAACTTTCGTGGCCAACAGAGTGGCGAAAATCCAGACTTTGTCTTCTCCTACCCAGTGGCATCATGTTAGTGGAAATGAAAATCCTGCTGATCTCGCGACCCGTGGTGTGTCATCTTCAGCACTACTTACCTCAGTGTGGTTGTGTGGTCCAGAATTTCTATACAACGAATGTTCTTTCCATCCAGAATCTTCTGTGCCAACATTGAACGATTCTGTGTCGACATTGAACGATCCTGTGCCTGAAGAAAGGTGTTGTGTACAATCAACTATTGCAGCCAATCATTTACCAAATTCAAATGATTTATTTCAGAAATATTCATCTCTTTCCAAACTGAAACGTGTAGCAGCATATTGTTTAAGGTTTGTTAATAATTGCAGAAATTCAAAAGATAAGGTAACTGGTTTTTAAATACTAGTGAACTTACTAATGCTATAAATGTGTTAATCAAATCAGTTCAATTTATTGTGTTTAATAATGAGATCAATGCATTAAAAAGAAATCAAGCATTATCTTGCAGAAGCAAAATTCTGTCTCTAAATCCATTTTTGGATAATTCAGGTATTCTCAGGGTGGGCGGTCGCTTGCGACATGCAAATATCGCATACGGCCACAAACATCCCATCTTACTGCCAAAAAGGCACATTTTAACACATCTCATTGTTAGACATTATCATGAAATTCTCTTGCATGCTGGTCCACAACTTGTGCAATCTTCAATCCAAGAACAATATTGGATTATAGGTGCTAGAGATGTCATTAGACATTTAATCAAAAAATGTGTAAAATTTGCAATAACTAATCAAATGAAACGTATTTCCCCTTCTCCGACATTCTTGTTGTGGAGTAGACTACGCTGGTCCATTCCAAATTAGAGCATGAAGGGTCGATTCAAAATCATTTAAGGCATGCTCTCTTTGTTTGTTTCACTACTATTCCACTTAGAATGTAACTGATCTTTCTGCAGATGCCTTCATTGCAGCTCTCAAGAGGTATATCCCGCAGAGGCATGCAGTGATATATAAGCGATTGCGGTTCTAACTTTGTTGGCGCAAAACGTAAGCTCATGGAATTTGAAAAACTTTCAAAATCAAAAAATTACAATCAAAATGTAAACAATTTCTTGTCTGATAATGGTATTAAATGGCATTTAAATGTTCCAGGTGCACCACACATGGGTGGTCTCTGGGAAATAAAATCAACAAAATATCATCTAAAACGTTTTGTTGGTGAAGCTAAATTAACATATGAAGAATTTGAAACATTTTTAACACAAATAGAGGCTTGTCTTAATTCTAGACCTTTAACAGCAATTTCTAATGATCCAAATGACCTATCAGCGTTAACACCTGGTCACTTCATTATTGGAAGGTCATTGACAAGTATTCCTGAGCCAAATTACATTGAGTCAAAAATCTCATATCTTACTAGATGGCAACTTATTCAAAAAATGGTTCAACAATTTTGGAAACGTTGGCACAATGAATATCTATGTCGATTGCAACAAAGACCAAAATGGCTTTTACCAACTAAAAATTTTCAAATCAATGATCTGTGTCTCATTAAAGATGATAATTTGCCCCCAACTAAATGGAAAATGGGTAGAATAATACAATTACACCCTGGTCTTGATAATATTGTTAGGGTTGTAACCATCAAAACAGCAGATGGCACATTTAAAAGAAATATCACAAAATTATGTATGTTGCCAGTTTAAATTTTATTAATGTATGTTAATTGTAGCATTGCATTTATTGTATAATCAGTGTATTTCTATTCAATATTCATTCAACTCCTTTGATTTCATGTATGCATATTAGTGTGTAATGTAACACTTTTATATTCATTCATTGTTGAAATGTTATTTCAAGGTGGGCGGCATGTTCAGACCGTAACCGTATGTACATTCCTTATGTAATATTTCGTTCTCCGTAAGAGGGCGCTCTTTTGTTTGTCAAGTGTTTTTCGTCATGTATCGTTTTTCAGTTGAGTAATAAATGTTATACAAGAACGTTGTGCGATTGTTCTCAAGTTGCACTTATTCACCTAGGTTTCTTAATACCTGGATTATTATTTGACATATTTTATTGGGGGGGATTTTCAGTGCTTTTGGTATGTAGTACTAAAGGTCCCTCGTATCTCGTCGATTGTATTGGTGCCTCTGTGAGGCAACTTTTGAATGAAGGGAGGACCGTTTACGAGCTATTGATGCAGCATGATCTACTGGACTTGGTTTATGATTCTAAATCAAGGGGATAAGCAAGAACAACAACAGTACTAAAGGGGTGAAACTGCGTTAATCTTGTCCATAGACGTTCTTTTGGAGAGAAGATTCTCATTGTTTAATATTATACGTATATCCTATTATTTATTATAATTAATCTATTGAATGCAAAAAGGACATCTTTTTATTATTTATTTCTTATTAATTGATCTGCCCATGCTATTTGATACTACGATTAATGTTGAAGTAATATGTATATTTATATTGTGAGATTATGAGAAATTAAAATATTGGCAAGGGGGTAATCGTCGGGTACCATGATTCTAAAAGTTTCTTGTTATTTTTACTTGTCATTTTTCTTCAAAAACATACACAGGTGTGTACATTTTAATAGGACAAATTTTTCATAAAATAACTGGTTTTGGAAAAAAAAAAAAAATTATTTTCTTGCATATATTTTGTTTTTATAATTAGAAACCAAAGAACAGGACACGATTAAATCTTAATTTTATTTCTTAGACATTTGAAAAGATTATATTAAATTTTTTTGAAAGTGGAATTTGAATGTTAATTGGAAATTAAACTATGAGCTGTTTTTTTTTTTTTACATACACCTTCTGTTTACCATATATATAACAAAATCAGTCATGCGGATCTAAATGAAATCATTTGCTATGTACTACAGGAATGATTTTTCAGTTATTCAGGTAATAAATTTTTTTTGTATTTAATGTGTATCCCTTTTTTTTCGAATTATAACTGAATGAATAAATTTAGTACAATTTCTTGCTGTGTTTTTCTTTTCTCTTGTAACTATTTAAATGTTGCCTTGTTTTAAAGGCAGTTAGTTCTCTAAAGATGAGGCATTTTTCAAAGTAAGTCAATCGTCGTATTACTGTCTATTTTCACATGAAACTGAATAATAAAAACATGTTTTTTTTTTTTGTAATATCATATTCCATGTAATGATTATTTACCTCATTTGGTTTTCAGTTACAAAGAAATGCTTATACCTGTCTGAACTCGAGTTTTTAAATAATACATGGAATATGAGCTATGGGACTGAAGCTTTCTAGCCTTATTATCACTAACTTATATCTTTCTATCCATCAAATGGAACGTAAGTGTCCTAAGTTTCTCTGCTATCAATAGGTTTTGTCTTTTCTAAGTGTGTAAAAAGGACAAATTTTACCAATTAGGCTTAATTCTCTTTCAATATCTTTCAATTTAATAAAATTTTCTGTAACCAAATTTAAATTGCGTGATGAACAATACATATAGAAGGCGGCTTGAACAAAAAATGATTCTTGTACTCCATTAAATTTTTCACTTATGAAGCTACACCATTGTAGCTTGTATATAAAAATGATAAATCTGTCCCGTATTTTTATGGCATTCAATTGTGGTATTTCCCAATGTTTGAACTATTTGTTGTCATATTTGAAGCAGGTAAGGATTATAAAAATTGTTTGCATATTTTATTTATTTTATCATTTATATAACCAACAATAATAAAAAAAAAAACTCCTTGCAATTGTGGATATATAACCGGTTTCATCAGGTAGTAAATAAAATACGAAAGAATCAATGGTTTCCACTGTTAATCGTAAAAATTAGATTATTAAAAGCAGATATTATTTCATTTTGAATATTCAGTTACCTATCAACCAAGGAGCTCCGTCAACCACCGTAGTCGTCGTTTTGAATATTCCACCTAATAAAAAGTAGGTTTTTGAAAGTCTTATGCTGCTATTTATGTGACAAAAGAACAAGTGACAATTTTTTAAAAACTATATTGTCAGAGAAAGAAAGAAAAGTTTCGAATCGACATTGGAGATCTAGTCATAATTTCTAAACCAGCCAAAACATTACTAAAGGAGGGAAACTATATTAATCTTGTCCATAGACGCTCATTTAGAGTAAAGATTCTCATTGGTTAATGTTATACGTATGTCCTATTATTTCTTATAATTACTCTATTGAATGCAAAAGGACATCTTTTCATTATCTGTTTCTTATTGATTTATCTGCCTATCCTATTCGACACTACGGTTAATGTTGAAGTAATATGTTTATTTATATTTGTAAGAGTATCACAAATTAAAATACTGGGGGGCAATCGTCAAGTATCCTGCTTCAAAAGTTTATCATTTCACTTGTCTTTTAAAAGTTTCAAAAATATTTACAGGTATCGATATTTTAATAGAAGACAAATTTTCCATAAAATAATTTTTTTTTTGGAAAAAAAATTATTTTCTTGCAAGTATTTTATTTTGATAATTAGAAATCAAGGAACAGGATACGATTAAATGTTGAATTCTTTACTTAGACATATGAAAAAATTATATTAAAATTTCTTGATAATGAAATTTTAAGGTTAATTGGAAATTAAATTATGAATTTAAATTCTTTTTTACATACACCTTCTGTTTACCATGTATATAACAAAATTCTTCATGGGGATATCTAAATGAAATCATTTGTTATGCATTATATGAATAATTTTTCAGTTATTCAGATAATAACCATATTTTTCGAATTTAATGTGTGCCACTTTTTTTTTCGAAATGTAATTAAATGAATAAATTTAGTATAATTTCTTTCTGCGACTCTCTTTTTCGTCTTTTAACTATTTGAATACTGCCTAGTTTTTAAAGGCGGGTAGCATTTTTCAAAATAAGTCCATCATCGTGTTAAGGTCTATTTTAATTTAAAGCTAAATGAAAAAAGCATGTTTTTTTAATACACTTATACTAGTTTCACCTGTATATTTGATTGTTTGTTTGTTCGTAACTGACTCTTTGGGCTCGATTTTTGCCATACTTTAAGTGATCAAATTTAATTTAAACGTTGTAGACTTATCAAGGACTGGCGACACTAAACTATTTTGATAAGTTTATTATCTCATCATGATTAGGATCGCCAGAATGAGCGATTTTATATTAACTTACGAAGAGCAATTTAACCCATGTAGAATGAAACTACCTAAGACATTCAAACCTACGTTGGACAACGCTCCTGACTACGGATCAGGAGATTCCCTGTTCGATCCTGGCCGGCTCGATATATTCGCATTTAGCCTTTGTTTTACTCACAATTAAATTATTGTAAGAACTATAGTTCCAGTCCTCCGTACCGGAACCTCGTTTAAATATTATAGTTTAAAAACACTAAAAAACACGCTTTTAGAGTTAATCAAACTAAAAGTAAAAAATAATTGTTAGTAATTTTATTTTTATGTTAACAATTATTTTTTACTTTTTAGTTTGATTAACTCAAAAAGCGTGTTATTTAGTTTTTTAAAAACTATAATTTATTTAGTAATGATTATTTATCTCACTTGATTTTCGGGTTCAAAGAAATGCTTATGCCTGTCTGAACTAGAGCTTTTTTTTTTTTTTTTAAAATAATACTTAGAAATTATCACATTTTCTTGCTGATTGATGTCTGCCTTATTTTAAAGGAAAGAGGTAAAAATCTATTGATTATATATATATATATTATGAAATAACAAAAAGTGTTTAAGAATTGTTGTAACGAATTTTAAAGAATGATAAACAAGACATTTGGTCTTGAACATGAACCTATGTGCTTCATAAGAATACAAAGGTAAAGAAAGACACATCAGATTTTTGATATCAAACAATCTTCCGCTTAGACAAGACCAAATGAAAATTTAAATGGGATCCTTTCTTAGGATTCACCCCAAAAAAGGCCAACAAATGATCGCATTCAGAGCAAAAATTTTAAATAATGTTTTATGAAATCTTTTTTTTTATACTTATATACGGCGAATATGTTAAAGGGAAAAAGGGACAAAAAAAGTGTTTTGGAGGAATATGCACAATTGAAGGAATATGAAATTCCTCCTAATTGGAGGAATATGCACAACATATCACATCGATGATAGCAATAATTAAAGATAAAAATTTACATAATGAGGTATGCATAAATGTAGATGTATATCCATTCTACATGCATTTAACTAAGAAAATCATAATATTCTAAAGTAGAGTTGAGTTACAGCCAATCGAGTCATTTGGAGCAAAAGAAAAGAAAAATCTTTTGTTAAAAGCATAAGATAAATTTTTATAAGAAAATAAATAAATTTTCAAGAATAAATTTTAAATCTTTTTTTAGTTCATTACATACAAAACACCAATATAAATATAAAGTTAAAATTTCATTATGCTCTGAAAATTATTATAATAGTTACGACTGTTATTGTATGACAGTGCAATAAAATACACAGTTTTTCAGAAATTCGTTTGAAAGTTTGCACGGATAAGTGATAAGGATTTTCAAGGATAGTTTGCAAAGAAAAGCGCGGATCCAGTATTCTAACACTCGTGATTCAGCGGGCGCATTTCGACTCTAATGGATCTAATAACAAAATCAAAACTGTTTCCAAAAACTAAATATCTGATCTTAATGAAGCAATGAAAATAATTCGATTTTTTTCACTTAAATCATGATTTCAATGCGGTCAGTTTCCTTAAAACACAAAATGAAAAAAAATCTTATACTTTTGAATAGTGGTTGTTATAGATTCGAGATAATAGGAAGTTATTTGTTTTCCCATGACAGCAATAAATAATTGTGATTTCCACTAAATTTAATCTTGCAAATTGCTTTACCATTACTTTAAATACGATTGAACCTTTTTATAGTCAACGAGCCCCTTTCTTATAACAGAAAGCACACTTTTTCAATTAAATATCGATAGTTTCAAAACTCAGATTTGTTTTTGTTTTAATAAATTATAAAACAAAATTGTCATTATAGAATAACAATAAAAAAAGGTTTTGATTCTAAAGGTTTTGGAGTTGTGAGGAAGTTAAATTCATATGTAAAACGTCAGTTCAGTTCTATTATTAATGGCAGGGAAATAAATATTTTAGTATAATATTGTATAAATAGCGTATTGTACATTTCCAAAATAATTGTCTTTCTTAATATTGTTTCTCATACATCTGGTTCAGGATGCAAAAATTGTGGGAATTTAAAAAAAAAAAAAAAAAGACTGCTCAATGTTTTATGAGGAAATACATTCCACGAACTCTCAGAAATACATTCTACTTAACCACAAAAATCCTTCATTCCACATCAGTTTCACCTTCATAATTTTTTATATGATGGTTTGCCGTTCTACTGCCATCTTGTGCACACGAGGGCTAAACAGACCGGGACCTACAGTTTAAAGTGGATTCCGAACCTCTCACAAACATCTCTGCCACTGCCAATATTCGAAGCTGATGCCTGTGGTACCAACGGCCAGAGCGCTAACAAATTGGGCCACCAGGCCTCTTTTATGATAACCATGAAATGAAACATTGGGTTTAGATGTAACAAATACGTAATTATCAACAGAAATAGCCAGGTAGAAATATTTTCGATTTTGAGCTCGTTGTTCGAATATTTTTGAACTAGGAGAACTACTGGCCATTCAAAAGGCACTTGTGGCCTATTTGAGTCTACCTCCATCGCAATAATTGAATGGAATGACTTAACTGACTCGTAGGTCTGTATTACAGGTTCTTAATAAAGGTTTTTAAGTAGAATCTTGAGCATTATATCTCTTTTAGAACAAATCCACTGCTTGCACAGAATATGTGTCCTGCAATGGATCCCTGCTCATGTAAATTTGAAATTTCAGATTTTCAGATTCTTTGGCGAGGAATGCCAGAAGGCTGCCATTCCTACTTTCCTTGCACATGCAAATGCTTGACAAAATCTAAACTTATAATTCCTTCTAAGAATAAAAATAAATACCAATTTATAGAACTAAATGACGACAGAAAAACAACTACTACCCTCACAAGATGCATCACAACAATATGAACACTTCTACTGATAGCGTTTTAAAAAAAAAAAAAAAAAAAAAAAAAAAAATGGGGCAACTGCCCTGATGCCGAACTTACTGTTTATCATGTCTTTGATTGTCCAGATATTGCAGCCACCATGCATTATCGGAAAACCAATCGGAAGAGGATTTATACTCCGAGGCGGAAAATCAACATAGTCAATATCGTTCGGTAGCACCACGATATTTGATTTTTTTGTACTGTTCACGGATACGACAACAACAACAACAAGAGGCTTGGCGAAGTTGGTATTCTAAAGTACAGGAATATAACAAAATTTAATAATTTTAGAAATTTTTGAACAAGCAATTGTTAAAATACTATAAAAAGAAGTACCGAATTCAAATAGAAAAGTCTGTTAAGTGATTGTTAAATTAACCTTTGAAAACATAAACTAATCCTCAGACACTATTTTGAGGACACTGAAACAATAATCTGTCTATATTTTGAAAGCCAAACAATTCAGAAATGAACTACAGAATTTTTATATTTAGTTACACATACCAGTTTTAAAACACACCTGAATAAAATTTCGTGAAAACCAGCGTTTATTTTAAATAAGAGTTTTTGAAATGCAATTTTGATACATGCTTTTGAAAAGTTTTTGAAATGAAAGTTTCTCGTGTTGCGTAAGCAGAATACTCTGTTTTAAATAACAACTTTTTCTTATTTATTTATTTTGTTTCATAAGTAAATTCAATGGGCGACCACAAACGACTCTACTGTGTTACCCCACACACGGGATAACCGCCAGCTGTACAAAAATTACTAATGCATGTCACCTCTCGAGTAATAGTGTCCTACCTGTTTAAATGGCCTAAAAGATTTCTAAGCCTTCTAAAACCATAACATAACAAAAACCACATGTGTGTCTCCTGAAACATCTTAATGATGCTATTTATTACCAACATATTTTTTTTTTAAAGTGGTAGGTACATTATGAAACTGTCAACAAGGAATATTATTTGAGCGCTATGCGTCGTTTGTGTGAAGCTATAAGCAAAAAGAGGCCACATTTATGGAAAGACAACTCTTGGTTTTTGCTTCACGACAATGCGCCAGCTCACACTACATTGATTCTTCTTGATTTTTTCTTCAAAAATGAAACCCATATCGTAATCGTTTTAAATAACTTTTTCTTAATTATTTGATTTTTTCGCATGCAAATTCAATTTACAATAGACCGCAAATGAATCTACTGTGTTACCTCACACACGGGATAACCGCCAGCTATAGAAAAATTACTAATGCATCTCTCCTACCGCTGTAATACTGTCTTACATGTTTAAATGGCCTAAAAAGATTTCTAAGCCTTCTGTGAAACACAAGAAAAACTAATGTGTGTCTCCTGAAACATCTAAATGATGCTATTTATTACCAACATATTTTTATTTAAAGTGGTAGGTACATTATGAAACTGTCAACAAGGAATATTATTTGAATGTTATGCGTCATTTGTGTGAAGCTGTAAGCAAAAAGAGGCCACATTTATGGAAAGACAACTCTTGGTTTTTGCATCATGATAATGCGCCAACTCACACTGCATTGATTCTTCGTGTCTTTTTTTTACCAAAAATGAAGCCCATATCGTAATCGTTTTAAATAATAACTTTTTCTTAATTATTTAATTTTTTCGCATGTAAATCCAATGGACAATAGACAGCGAACGATTCTACTGTGTTACCCCACACACAGGATAACCGCCAGCTATACAAAAATTATTAATGCACCGCACATCCCGCTGCAATACTGTCTTACATGTTTAAATGGCCTAAAAAGATTTCTAAGCCTTCTATGAAACTTAAGAAAAACCCCATAAATGTATTCTTAAACATATAAATGATGCTATTTATTACCTACCTATTTTATTTAAAGTGGTAGGTCTTGTAGTTCTTACACGTTCTTTCTGCCTCTATATCAGGGGTGACCAAGCCACGGCCCATCTTGAATATTTTTCAGGCTCCTGAGATTTACAAAGCCGCAAGCCTCTATCAGGTGAAAACATCTGATGAGGAGATAAATGTAGTGCACGAGACAGGAAGTAGAACTATTTTCTTTTTTCTACTTTGCTGAAGTAGAAAATGAAAATAGTTCTTTTGTGGTGGCGATTACCTTCTTGAGCATTGGTGAAGCTGTTCATTTAGCATGGTGGTAGCCGCAGGCTACTATCTTGGAAAAACTTCAGATGAGGAGATATATACAGTGTATGAAACAGCAGAGTAGAAAAAGGAAACTATTCTTTATGTGGGCGATTCCTTTCTTGTGCTTTGATGATGATGATGATGATTTGACATGGTGGCAGCCGAGAGCTTCTATCTTGAAAATTCTTAGAAGAGGAGCAAATACAACGCATGAAACAGTAGCAAAATAGACAAAAGGAAACTTGCCCCAAAAGTAAAAGGAACAAATAAACAAAATATTCTGAAAAAGTTTAAATAAATATATGCTCCTGAGGTTTATGATACTTTTACAAAATATATTTATTTTATAATGGCCAATGTAGTGAAAACCAATGTCTTAAAAAATAATTATGTGTGCATCCATATATTCAAAAATTATTTCTCGAAATGATGAGCAAAATTTAACTTTGATTTTAAAATAATATTCTTGCGAATATATGACAGTATTGCCTGTTTTAGTTATGAGTTCACAGATATGAATTCGCAGAGTAATTTAATTATACTCATGAGGTTCGCGCATCTTGGAACATCTAATATAACAGGTTCTATGTTTCCCTTTAAGTGATCTCAGCAGTGACCCTCCCTAGATACGCACAGTTCATTGTCGATAGCAGAGCAAACCAGACTCTTAGTTCAAGTTGTTAGCGCTTTTGGTTCAACTTACACTTTCGAATCGTTTTTTTCGAAAATGAAGTTGACCAAACACGAAACACGCTCAAACATAACGAACGCTAACCTGCAACACCCCATTAAGATGTGCAAATCCCGAAATTGAGAACAATTTGCCAAAAGCTAAGTGAAACAATTACCGCTCTAGTAAAATAAATATTTTTTAGTGATTTCATTTTTTTACTTCGTTTATATTTTTTATATTTCATTTTTAGTGTTATATATCTATTTAAAATGTGCGTTTAGTATCATTATTATTATATTATCTATGTTTACATGTAAGAATAATAGTAAACGCAAAAATAATAGCTCATTATGTTTCAATTTTCACTCCGAAAAATGTCTATAGTGGATCTAAATCGAATATGGGGATACATAATTTTATATTCGGTCCTCGGAGTTATGACGCATTTCCAGAGTAGCCCGCAAGATCATTTGGGTGGGCCACCCCTGCTCTAAATAATCAAGTTGTCCTTTATCTAAAATTAAATGTACTGTTTAGGTAAAAAATATCCTAGCAAGTTGTGATTAGATTTCTATATTTGTTGCGAGGTTCGTGTGCTAATTTTATAACAAATTTCTTTTCTCCGAAATTTGTAGTAATTTGGTTTTGACAGACAGGCTGACAGACAGTTTGACATTATTGAGGCATTTTGGCAGCGTTAGCCTCCATATACCTCTATCTTGATGGTTCCTTTGGAGGTAAATGTTAAGAGAAATGGATTGCTCAGTAAATGAAGTGAAAGAAAAAGGAAAAATAAAATATAAAATAGGGGAATAAAATCAACACATAGAGAGAACTGAATAAAATATTTATTTATTTAGTATGTCCAGAAAGGTGCGCGGACGTTTACTTTCGGTTTTGTTTGAGACTTCGAGAATTTAATATACAGACAGACAGTTTGACATTATTGAGGCATTTTGGTAACGTTAGCCTCCATGTAGAATTTAATATAATTTCTTAATTGTGATTTATATGTTGTGAAATACATAAAAGGCTAAAAGACCTAGCATAGTGGTGATCTTTAATCCACCTAATCAGTTCCTTTCTCACTAATCGTTCTTTCGCAGTCTGTGTCAATAACTCCGATTCCTCCCTTAGACCCATGTCTGCTGGAATCCCTCAAGGCTCTGTCCTTGCTCCACATCTCTTTACACTCTTCGTGAATTATATTCCACAAACATCTAACACTATACTTAGCCTTTATGCTGATGACACAGCCATCATTTCACAACACCGCAACACTAATTTTCTCGTCAAGTACCTTCAAAATTACATTCATCTTCTTGAGTGCTGGCTTACTAAATGGAAAATCAAATTAAATGTTAATAATACTGAAGCAGTCTTTTTCTCACACAAACGCATTCCTTCTCAAACTGTCTCTATCTACGGAGAGAATGTTATCTGGTCCAAACAAGCTAAATATCTCGGTGTTATTCTCGATAAAAATCTCAACTATCTTCCACACATTACACACATCCGCGATAAGTTCAATAAACTCATTCGTATACTCTATCCTTTTAATTTGCCATAACTCTCCAACCACCATAGACATTAAACTTCTTCTTTACAAAACTTACATGAGGCCTACAATAACATATACTAGCCCGGTTTGGGGATCCGCTGATAAGACCAATATTAATATTATTTGCCGCCTGCAAAATAAAATTCTTCGAATGATCATTAATGCCCTGGTTTTTCCGTAATAGTGATATCCACCATTCTCTCAAATTGCGAACAATTCCTCAATTTATTCAAAAGCTTGCCCATAACTTTTACTCGAATCTTCCTAATATACAAAAGGCTCCCAGATTATGACGTCCAAAACCCCAAAAATGCTAAACGTAATCGAACCTCTCTCGTAATTGATTCCACTTCCCACCAATGACCTGTTCCCGCCTTATTTTACCCAATGCATTTTCGCAATCATTTCTCCTTACGTTGTACTTCTTTATTTTTAGATTAATTCAATCTGTTTACTTGTATTTATCTCGAACCTTTTTCTTCAACTCTGCTTATTAATTATTTTCATTTGTTTTTATATGTTTATATATTAAATATAAATGAGAGAATAAAAAATGAATAAATAAAAACCTTCCTCGCTTTGTTTAGATTACTTCAAAACTTTATGTGTCTCTTTTTCTTTTTCTTTATATATATATGTATATATATATATATATATATATATATCTGGGCAAGTCACCTATTAGTCTTTATCTGCTTTGTTTTTCAATGTATTATCTCGTAACTTCAAAGGACTCCAACTCAAGATAGAAGCTAGCAGCTGCTTCTTCACCAACACAAATCATCATAGTGGTAATCAATCTTTTAAGGATTTCTTTTATAAAAGTTTGACAAAATCTTTTGATGGTTTATTGACGATTTGAAATTTAAATTTTTTCAAATAATATATAAGTTAAAGTCTATTGTCGTATAAACCAATATAGCCAACTAATAACGAAGTTATAAGCATTTTTTGTAAATTTTATTTAATGTTTTATTTATCTGCCTTGAAATACAGACAAAAAACCCCTAAAAATAAATAAATATTTTGATGCAATTAATATATTTAATTTTAAGATTTAAATTAAAAAAAATAAATTAGCTTATTTAAGTTTTCTCATAAATAACATTTTCGGTGTTATAATCAAAATTTATAAAAGTAATCTTTAAACAAAATATGGCAGACAAAAAAATTAAGAATGAAAAAACCTTCTAAAAATTAGTCAAGGTGTCACAGTTAATCGGCTGCATCCATTTAGCAAAATAAGGAACACAATTACTTTTCCAAAACCCCATCAAATAAGACATTTCTGCAATAATGAAGAATCTAATTTTCAAATCTAGGAGAAGTTGGATTCATGTACATTGAAGAATTATTATTAAATAAGTGATATCCAGAACATTGGAAAAAAATCCTCCTTTGAGAAGAATTTTATATGACGCATGCTACGATTTTTTTAAAGATATAAACATAAACGAAATAAAAATTGTCTTTTCGTTTTTAAGAAATTTCTTTTTTTTTCAGTCCCAAACTTTAACGAATTAGGTGGATTAAGTTGCTTATCATGTAATAAATTAAAAAACCAATTTCAAAATATGGGAAAAATTGTGAGACTACTTATTTTGAATGAAAAGGGCAGATAAGGCATTATTTAATGTATTAGACACAAAAACATTTTGCTTCAAATTTTCTTTACTAAAAGGCTTTTAAGTCTTTCAAAAGGTATAATTGCATTCTGTTGTTCCATGCATATTGATTAAGTTAAGTAATTGTATTCTATTAATGATTGATGTTTTCAAAATAGCATTTTATCCTTCTGAAAATCTTATATTTCCATTTTCAAAAAGTAAGCTTCATATTGTATCTTTAACATATGAAAACAATGAAAAAAATTATTATTTGCTATAAAATACGATTCATTTTTTTTATTGTAAAGTGTATTGAAAATATGAATAAAGTCTTTGCAAAATATCATCATCAATATTAAAGTGTCTTTTATTTTATATACTAACAAGCATAATTTTTTTTAAAAATAGCAGTTTGAGAAGAAAGGGAAAACATTAATTTTATTTTGTGAAAAAAATTAATTATTAGAAAATTAAAAGACGATCATTTTTCGCTGTTATTAAAAATTATTTTGTATTTTATGTATGCATGTCATGATGATATTCCTGATAGACATTTTTTCAATTTATTGAAGTGCCTCTCCTTTAAATATTTTGTTCACAATTAATAAAAGTAATATTACTATGCTAGATTATTAAATTAGGTAATTTAAATATTTCTCAAATCAATTACACTGCTAGACCAATTATAATTTTTTTTTTGTATGTCAGCACATTATTGGAAAAACCTCAAATAAAAGCATGTTGCGAAAGACAATGTTTGCATAGCGTGAGTTTCCCTACTTTATTTTATGCTATTATCTCATTTTGTAAAGCGAGTTGGCTTTATTGGTCAATCAAACTCACTATTGAAAATGCTGAGTGATTTTCTCTTTTTAAAGATCAGCTTCATTCTTTACTTGTGGAAGACAGTGATTATAAATCTTTGCGTAGAAATGCTGAGGTCCAAAAATGTTTTGGATAAGTATTTTTTTTACCATTTTAATTATTTTGCAGTTAGTTGGAATGGAAACATTGCCACGTCCAGATTTATTTGAAGGCAAAAGCTGTTCTATTGGCTTTGGAAGTCCTCAAAACATATGCTCAATTTCGTCTTATTTTTTCGTTCTAATAGCTCAGATAGCTTTCGTAACTCTGCTACCTAATAAAAAAAGAGAGTTTACATCGCTTATGATTCTTTTACTTCAAATATCTGGCCATGTTTCCATGTACAGATCTCGAAATGCATCGGAAAAATTCACAAGAAAATCTCGCGAATTTTCAATGTATTAAAATACATCCACTTACGGAGAGAAATAAAGATTTTTCCAACTGTTTATTGTATTGCCAGCACTATTTTCGCTATTCTTTTTTTTCACGTTATACTTCAATTCCAATATGAGGATCCGTGCTTTCCAAGAGATCCGAAGTTCGATTCACATTCCAAAAGAATTTAAAGAGATTTGTGTTGCTCTTTCAGAATTAAGGAATACGTTAACTCTTTCGACACTGTATATTTTAAGTATGTATTTCAGTGGCTACTTCTGCTTGAATTGCTCTTACATTAATCTGCTGTTCGCAGAATTCATCTCTCAATCACAAAAATTTATCACAAGACCTGATTACCAAATTACTTTACAGTTATATCATGAACTTACTGAAACAGTGACGTCTATGGACAATTTTCTTTGTTATTCAACATTCATAAACGTATTGGCTGACATGATTGGAGTTTTCTGGGCCTGTTATGTCTTAGTTTTTGAAGCACAGGATGATTGGCAACAACAGTTATATTTTCTGATAGCCATAATAGTTTACTCAGCGTGGCTTTTGATGATCATGCTGCCGGGATCTGTGGTCAATCAAAATGTTGAAGTTGCGAAAGGTGCCATACTATCTTGCCCCGGATGGTATCCGAATCATTACAACGAGTTGAAGACTTGTGTCCGAACAAAATTCAAGCAGAAAAAGGCTACTTTAACATTGTGGAAGATCTACTACATTAATAAATCTCTTTTGATTAGTTCTCTAGGTTCGTTGGTGACGTACGGGATTCTGTTCGGAACTCTGGGTACAGTTCAAAATTCAGGAGATGTTGATGTTTATAATGCTTCAAAGGAAAGCAGCTGAATTCTGGATCTTTAAAAAGTTCGCTTTTCTTTTTAAAGGCCAAGAAAAGGATATGCACGATTAACCAACATTATTTGTGAAATATTATATGGTGTAGGCTAAGGCCAAAAGAAATGTCGCTGTTTCGCTTACGCAAAATAATAATTGTCTTCTCTCAAAAATAGAAAGAAAATTTTGCATGACTTTACCTAGATCTTAAATTAACCATTACAATAAAAAAGCACTATCACATATTTATACACTTACTTTGAGTTTTAACATAAGCAAGCATAAATAGATAAGTAATAATATTTAGAACATTGCATAGGCCGCTTTGTATATCTCTGACACATTTGCTAAACGAACTTGTGGGATTGTTGAACTTAAATAAACTGTTAAAATTATTTTTAATTTCTAAAATTTTTTTTTTACCGACAAACATTCAATATGAACCAAAATTTATTATTCCCATGAATCATTAATAACATTTAAATAAATGAAAGTACATATTTGTAACTACAGATTTATAGTATAGTTCAATTCATGTCAAGGAATCGAAGTAAATTTTCAAAGAGTGAGTTGTTTTGCTAGTTACATAAAATAGCAGGAGGACATCTTTTTGCATGGATAGAAGTGGTGGGACTTTGTAATATTATCTGTTTTTCTATTCCTGCACGTGAATCATACTGTGCCCATGAAATTTCAATTTCGTCACAATGCGTTGACATTTTCCATACAGCTTGGAAAGATAATCTTCCAGCTAGACAGGATAATCTTCTCAATAATATTCTGAGAGATTCAAATAAATGCTATCCAATCTCTTCTCCCAAATTACATCTACCACAAAGCCGTCTGTCAGTCAGAGTAATTGTGATCTTGGTTGGTTTATTTGTCATTGTGAACTTCTTTCCCAAAATATTACAGTGTAAGATCAAGTTCGGAATTAATGTTTATGCGTTTCGTAATTAATGAGGATGGATCTCGTTTCTTTTAATGAGAGCTAAAGTACAGAAAAATGGCTTCTTTTAGATACACACTTCTTTTAGATAGACAGAGTTAAACTGAATGCTGCGCGTTAAGTATGTGGTGCTTTCTGCAGAACACGAATTTAATATATTTTCTCATGTAATTACATTCAATTGTTCTTTCAATTTTATAAAAGCTATTAGTAAATTTATGGCTGTGATACGGTACTCATAGGAAAAGAAATTTTTCTCATATTTTCAACTATTTGAAGGAATGGTTAATTAATTTCCGTGAATATAAAGAATAATGAGGAGAAGCAGATATTTAGATTAAGATAATTCATAGATCTGTTTGGAATATAAGTTTTTAAACAGAGGTAGTTCTTCTTACAATTCCTTTCCATTTATGTCTTCATCGGAGTAGTCACTTAAACAAATCTGTCACAACACAATTCTTTCAAAATTTTTCAAAATCAGCATTTCCGAATGTATGAGGCTGACTAAGAACATCATGACAGTAAAAAAATAGTTGGAAATTCTAATAAGAAAATCGCATTTTAAGACGAGATTCTAGACTTGGAGCAATTAAATGGTAATAATTAGGATAACGAGCAGGTGCACAAAATCATGTTCTGCAAGTGTGGGATCGACAAGGGTTTTTCTGCAGTCGATAAACATCGCTTAAGATATGTTTCTACTTAAGTGGGTTACGAGATCAAAAATATGTTAAATAATAAATTTTTTTTTAAATAAGTGACGAATTTTATGTTAGTGGACAGAAAAGAGATGAAAGTCTTAGAATCGCGTGTCCTAATTTTGAACTGGGGTTACGGCCAGAATGTTTAAGTTATTTCGAAGTTCTTGTATGTGGCAGTATCTGCTGAAAATGCGTATATATTTGATAGGCTAAAACAATGCCTTAACTGCTGATAGAAAAATCAATATTGTCCTGAGAGATCTTCAGCACATGTGGTACTTGAATATTGCTAATAATTGTCGGTATTGATTAATATTTGACCATTCACCTTTTCCATGCACGACCTCCCCCATTTAAGTCCGAAAACGTACGATCGTGCGGGTGAGGCATTTTTGAAATTTTTCATGGAAAAGTCTACCCCACAATCGTGCTGGTGCCCGTCGCCCACCTCAGGAGGGGGAAGGATTATTTTAATTAATTTTTTAGTATCATTGGAATCAATGTCTACATAGATAGATTGCATAGATTTGTTCAGCTATATCTGCCCGACAATGGAGATGTTGTATCAATGAAGAAGAAGATATTTTAAACTACCTTTATCGTCTATTTCTTTGTGTGCACTCTACGTTTTTATCATCATGCATTTGAAGAAAATATTCCAATTAAGGTTAATATCAAGATGTATCATCCACAGCTAATACATTTTCATTTCCACTTATAAATTGTTCAGATATCGTTAGATAAGTTTAAATATATTTTCATCTACTTTATTCACTTAAAGATAGCCAGATAATCCTAAGTATAGTTGAACATGTTGTAAGATTGCAATAACAGACACGGTAATTTTCATCAGAAAAGTCGTCAAAATCATATTTTCGCCCGATTGGATCAGGGAATATTTCTCATCCGCTAGCAAGACGCAGAAACAATCGGATTAACAGTTAGTGGCAAATCAAGATATCTTACTGCACAATTACAGAGAGCAATTAATCTGTCAAGGTCTATAATAGACTTTCATCTGTCGGAAATAGCACAACAGAATCCTATAATATATATATTCAAACGAATAACAACATTACTGAGAAATAATAGCATTACATTTGCGTCGAATTTTACGTAAAAAAATTTGATAATACTTTATAGCGCATCATGGATTTCCCTAAGCACACGTTTAAAGAAAAATGTGCGCCATAGAAAAGAAAAAACTTGCCAAAGGAAACGACGGACAAATTGATTCACTTTGGTTTTATATTATTAAACAATTACGAGAAGTGGTATTAGAGAACAGAAAAAAGTTAAGCTTTCTAAGAAAAACTTTTGGTGTTGTGCCCGAATTCGTAATTCCGTTAAAAAATTATTTGAAACTTCAGTTCACCTACATGGATATTGATAAAGATATTCCATTGCAAATAGTTGTAAAAATGTATCACAAAATTTTTTTAAGCATTGCTCCAAAATTGTCCTCATTGGTTGCTTCACATACTTATGTTTCTAGTGCACAAGTTGCAGCTGATAATGTTGCAAATTATTCGACATATTTCACTAGCAAAGCGCCGTTTATCTCCAATGAACAGAGTTTATAACGGAGAACTATCTCCAATGAACAGAGTCTATAACGGAGAACTATCTCCAATGAACAGAGTTTATAACGGAGAACTATCTCCAATGAACAGAGTTTATAACGGAGAACTATCTCCAATGAACAGAGTTTATAACGGAGAACTATCTCCAATGAACAGAGTTTTGGGTGCTCATGTCAGGCATGTATTGAACCTTATTGTACGTCGCGACTTTTAAGTTTTTCAGCATTTTTGCTGACGCTTGTAATCAGAAAAGTGTTTAGAGTACACAAAAATTGTTTCATCCATTTTTACACATTTGAATGATACAGAAATGCGTTTTAAACATGAGTGGGACATCGAGCAGAACTAGTGTGAAACTGACCACGAGAGACGCTTAAACCAATAGTTTATTTTGATTTGAGTGAAGAGAGTTCCAGCGGTGCTATGGATGTTTGTATTGGTTCGAAATCCACTGTAAACCGTTGGACCCGGTCTAATATGACTACTGAGCTTCGGGCGTAAGGCTGACAACACTACCCCGTAAAAATAAAACATCTCCTCTCCAGAAATCTGCTAACTAGGCAGACAACTTTGACTCACCATGGGGCTGTTGCGCCACTGACGATGATGAAGTAAGTCACTGGTTGGAATCCTTCAGATAAACTTCTTTCAAGATTTTCGTTTTAATTTGTGATGATGCAGTTTGGTTTGGTTTGTCGCTCTACGGTCATCTTGTGCACATGAGGGCAAACAGACCGGGACCTACAGTTTAAAGTGGATTCCGTTTATGATGATGCAGAGGATGACAATCCTTTTGGTGTTCGTTCTTATTAACACGCTTGTAAACAACTAACCTAGATTAAAATTAAGTTACAGAATTTCTTCAGAAATTTTTGTGTTGTTCCAAATTTATATTTATATTTTGTGAATATAATAAAGCATGTCGAATTTTATTGGGAAGGTATATTCAATGTGTTTCTCTGCATAAGTCATTTAAACAATGTGTTTAAGCTTATGACTGATTATTATACGCTCTTGTTGTAACACAAGCAATATTTTATAAAAATGAAATTATTGTAATTAGTACTCGCTTGTGTCCGTCAATGTACAAATGTCAGTACCTTTCACAAATATTGAGCTTTACTATATTAAAATTGGGATTCCTGCGTGAAAATGCTAGGAAAATAAATGGAAAAACATATGATGATAATTTTTCCATTAATAATATTGATAAAACTTCATGTTCATTAAACAAAATGAGATACTCAACTTACATATGCTTAGACTTAATTAATTCTCTTCGGATGAAATAGGTTGTTAAGGAAAATATTTTTTAATTGTAAGCATCTGACCTAAAGCATTTAAAAGTTTCTAAAAAGAGTTTAGTTTAGGATTAATGATTCTTCTTGGCTTTTATTGTTCCGTCCTAAGGATTTATCTATATTAAGAACTCAGAAATTAGTCTAATAAATGATACTTTGGCAAATTTATCCCTCAAAATAGATCTCGCTTTGATTAATTCATCCACTTAAAAATACATTTGGTGCATCAATTCAGCTAGAACCACGAAAATTCATGCTACCAGAGGCTTTCTCCAGTAAACATTTTTTGCTCGTTTGTGTTAGATGTGTATTTAATCTTATTTTACTTCGTGACATTTAAATTTTCCGGAATCCTCGCTCACTCTTCTAATAAAAAAGGTTTGTTTATAAACAAAATGTTTATAAACAAATTTCCTTTCCTTTCGAATAAACCCCAAAGTATTTTTTTATTAATTCTTATTCACCTTTTTTATGCATAAATGAATCTCAAAAATGAATGTGCCATCCAATGGAACTTTTGCTGTCTTGGTTTGTTAGTTTGGTATGTTAGGTCTTGCATTAAAATGTCAAGTTTGCTGGACATGTTAAGCTGTAGGCCCCTGTCTAATTAGTCCAAAGTGTGCAAAAAGTGACAGTAGAGTGATAAGCCAAACCAAACCAATCTGTTGTCCAAACTATTCCAAACTAAGATTTTTTGGACGAAATCCTTCTCGAGAATCGTGTAAACTAGAAGGTTGTTTTGATTTAAGTGAAGAAGTGCCATATTCAAGATAATCACTTCAAATTATAACGATGCACTGAGTAACAACCATTTTGCTGTTCATTCTTAGAAACACGTCTGGAAACAACAAACCTGCACTAATAAGCGTTTGAATTCATGCAACTCGTTTGCATTTTTTTTTTTGGTAATCCCAAAATTTGATTCGCTATCCATAATACCACCCATTTTATTTCTATTTTGTGAATAAAAAGAAAGGGTGATCTATTTTCGAAAGGCTTTAGTAGATACGATTTCACATTGCCGGAAAACGCTAAACGCCCTCGGGCGACACTGCACAATTTGCAATTGACCTAGACCAGGGGTCGGCAACCTACGGCTCGCGAGCCGCATGCGGCTCTTTGGATGTGAAACTGCGGCTCTTTAGTTCCATACGCAAATATTATTTATTTTATCAAAAAAAAAAAAAAAAAAAAACATTTTAAAATCGTTCTAAATCGATTAACGAGGAATCTGAAGAACTGTTTCGTGATTTCAAAAACAAACCAGAAATCTTGAAAAAAATCAAAGATTTGCCACTATCCGCTAAAACAGTACAAGATAGAATAGCTAAAATATCTTCAAATGTAACATATTTGCAGGTGGAGGATATTCAACTTTCTTCTGCCTTATCACTGGCTATAGATGAGTCTTGCGACATAAAAGACACGGCACAAGTTGCTCCTTTTTGTCAGGTATATGTCTTCCCGAGGTCAAAAGAAGAACTTCTAGGATTGCTACCGCTCTCGGGACAAATTAGGTGGGAAGGTATAGCGAATGCCGTGCAAAAATGTCTTGAAGACAATAAGATCGATTTAAATGAAATCGTTTCAATAGCAACTGATGGAGCCAGAAGTATGACAGGAAAAAATAAAGGGGCAACAACGAAAACCACGAAATTCTTACGTTTCACTGCATAATACACCAAGAAGCGCTTTGTGACCAAACATTTCCGGCCGAAATAGTTGAGGTCATGAATTTGGTAATCAAGATTGTTAACAGCATCTTGCCAAAAGCACTCCACCATCGTCAGTTTAAAGAATTCTTAAACGAAATGGAGACTCAGTATTCCGACCTCCTTCTTCACAATAAAGTGTGATGGCTTTCCAAAGGTAAGGTGTTGAAACGTTTTGCTTTGTGCTTGAATGAAATAAATACATTCCTAAATAAAAAAGGCATTAATCTCCCTGAGTTAGAGAATGGCAAATGGTTGCAAAAATTTTACTTTATGGTGGATATCACAGCGAAATTAAATGAGCTGAATCTAAAACTGCAAGGAAAGGGAAACCCAGACTATGTTTTGGTAGAAGAATTGATTTGTTTTTGAAGAAAAAAATTAATTCTTTTTGCAGAAGATATTCAGAGCAGTATATTACTTCATTTTCAATTTCTAAAGCAATGTCGTGATAAAACTAGTGCAAATGTTGGCATGAGGTACTTCAGCACAGTTATAAAAAAAAATTAAAGATGAATTTGCTTATAGATGTGAGCAATTCAAAACCAACAAAACCACTCTAGCATTCATAGTAAATCCTCTCAACACAAATAGTAACGAAATCCACATTGAGCCATTTGGAATTGATACTGGATCTCTAGAAATGCAATTGATCGATTTAAAAAGTAAAGCTTTGTGGAGTGGAAAATTTACAGAGTTGAAAAGCAAGTTGGAAGAGTTGGAGGTCCAGAAATGTATGTACGTAACGCAACAAAAGTGGGCAACTTTAAAAGAAATGCCGCGAGTTGAGGCACTTATATTCGAC
Organism: Caerostris extrusa; assembly: GCA_021605095.1. Classification (NCBI taxonomy): domain Eukaryota; kingdom Metazoa; phylum Arthropoda; class Arachnida; order Araneae; family Araneidae; genus Caerostris; species Caerostris extrusa. Next base: position 21,294 of record BPLR01001224.1, on the reverse strand, counting down.
GCATGGAATAGTCTTCCAGATTGCTACAGTGAGGTGAAGAAGTTGGCATTTGGAGTTCTGACTATCTTCGAATCGACATATTCGTGCGAGCAAGCGTTCTCTTGCATCAATATAATTAAAAGTAAAGTAAGAATCCAACTAACAAATGAAAATTTAGAGTCGTGTTAAGAGTTTAGAGTCGTGCTTAAAGCAACAAGTTATGAGCCAAATTTATCCCAACTTTCTAAAACCATGCAAAGCCAATGCTCCCATTGAATTTGTTTGCTGAAATGTATGTTATTGTTTTTTTTTTTTTTAAGTACAAATTATATTGTTTAGTAAAGTTTAAATTTTCTACTTGAATAACCATGCAAAGGCATCGCTCCCATTGAATTTGTTTGTTCAATTGTTTGTTATTGAAGTACAAGTTAGTGTTGTAAGTAAATGCTTAATTGTTTTAATTTTTTACTTAAATAATAAGTAATTATCTAATAATGAATAAATAGAATGATATGATGAATAAATAGATATGTTTTCTTATGAATAAATAGATTAGTTTTTTTTTTTATCAAAAAACTTTATTTATGCGAGTACTGACAGGTGGGCTAGCGGCGCTAAATCGGCGCTACTAGTATTAAATCCATATAATTTTTAGTTAGCCCTAACCTTCAAAAGGCACGTGTATAAATTTGACAGCTGTTGCACTATTAGTATGTAAGCTATAGCAGTTTTAGTGGAGCAACTTTTGTTAGTTTGAAAAAATGGATAAAAAGGAATTTCATGTGTTAATAAAGCATTGCTTTTTGGCAAAAAAAAAAAAAAAAATACTATTGAAGCCAAGGCTTGGCTTGATAAACATTATTCGGACTTTGCACCAGGAAAATTAACCGTAGAGAAGTGGTTTGCTAAATTTAAACGAGGCGAAATGAGCACCGAGGACGATGCACTCATTGGACGCCCCAAAGAGGCTGTTATCGACGAAAACATCAAAAAGTTCACAAAACAATTTCTGATAACCGTAAAGTGAAGTTGATTGAGATAGCTGAGACCTAAAGATATCAAAGGAACGTGTTGGACATATCGTGAATGAATATTTGGATATGCGAAAGCTCTGTTCAAAGTGGGTGCCGCGCGAGCTCACAATCGACCAAAAACAACAACCAATTGAGGATTCTAAGCAGTGTTTGAAGCTGTTCAATCGTAATAAACCCGAATTTTTGCATCGATATGTGACAATGGATAAAACATGGCTCCATCATTTTACACCGGAGTCCAATCGACAGTCAGCCGAGTAGACTGTACGTGATGAACACTAAAAATGCTATAACTCACATACTAATAGCACAACAGCCATCAAATTTATACACGTGTCTTTTGAAGGTTAGGGCTAACTAAAAATCATATGCATTTAATACTAGTAGCGCCATCTATGTGTCAGCCTACGAACTTTTCAGCTCACCTGTTATTTATTGTTGGGAAGAAAAAACATTTTGTGGCTCTTTAAAACTTTGAAATTTTGTAAATTGCCATTTTTGGCTCTTCGGACTCAAAAGGTTGCCGACCCTGACCTAGACGAACTGGCTTGTTGCCGTAAGGCAGCGGGTTCGAATCTGACCTGTCCCTTTAGTCATCATTTCTAGCAGCATTTACTCTACTCCGTAGTATACTCCTAATTGTTTTTATGTATATATTTTTCTGTAACTGGTTTTTTATCTTGTTTCTTTTTCTTTTCAGTTTTTATTCTTAACTTGTATTTATTTCACGCAATGCCTTTATCACTCATTACTGTTTATAATCATCAATGCTTTTTTCCATACCATGAACTTTAATCTATAATCCTGGAGTAATAGGTCATCATAGACCAAGAAACTCCGTAAACACAAGGACGACGGACGGACGAAAGGCTTTAGTATTTTGACATGAATGGTGACTTTTAGAGGGAATGCACATCTAGCATGTTCTCTAGTGTTTTATTGTCAATGACACATTCAAGATTACGACTGTTTGGTTGACATATTCTCAATGTAATTGAAACGGATGTGGAAACCAAACAGTCGTACGATTTGAATAGATTACATGAAACACCAAAGAACTCGAGATATCACAAAATTTCAAATTTTTAGTGTGTTATTTACTTTTACTTTGATAAGAATTCATTTTCTTATATATAATTATATTAAAAATTAGTTACAATAATTAATATCATTGTGAAGGGCAATATTTTGTCCTATGTATGCACTTTTTTTAAAATTTATTAAAATGCTGGTTGAGTAAAAATTTAAATTTTTACTTTAATTTTGATTAATCCTTAATCCGATTAATTGATTATTTATTAATCATCAATGATACCGAATGCAATCAATATTAGAATTACGACACTAACAATCAGGTAGAAGCTTTTCAATTTCCACCAAATGAAAATTGTCTGTACCTCTAACTCGCATATGAACGGCAAAACCGTGGATATAAACTAAACAACGCAGGCCCAAAAATACTACTAAACTCACATCGAGCTAACTGCAGCGCTCAATCTAGAAATCGAATTCACATTATTCTAAACACATAATAAACCTTTGTCTGTTATACTTTTATATCAATAAAGTGTGAATTAGTAAGTGATATTAAAAAAAGTCGTTTGAATGAAAAAAGCAGACCCTTCTTAATTATAACAACGGGTTTGGTTTGTTCAAAAAGTAGAAGAGTGTTGTGGGTCCCTTTCAATGCTATATCTGCTATAGTATATGCCATTCTTGTATTGGTTAAAACGGTTTTATGTTTCTGTGCACCAAAAATTGACTCGAAATATTTCTGTATTCCAATTGTATCTGATGCTTCTTATTAAATAAATAAAAATTTCATGAAAAAAAATACAAATTTTTTAAAAACTTGGCTTTTTCTTTATCAAGGTTTTTTTTGAGGGTTGATTTAATGAATAATCGTACGTTCTTAAAAGGGATTTCCTCATCAAATGTTTGAATGATCGCTGACCATTTTTGCCAGCAGGTCTGCTTTTTTCGTTACCCTCTATGTCACAGTGTTCTGGTATCCACCGCAGGAAATAGTCTTATTTTGGCAAAAAGAAAGACCTCATAATAGATTGGCAGTTCTTAATAGCTTCAGAATAAGGATGCCTTGTAGAATCAATCGGTTTCTAGGCGACTTTTGACTTTGTCGTATTGTTCTCTGCACTCACAGATGTTCTTTCACTCAAGCCCACTGTAAGCACTCAAGCAAGTGTAAGTAAAACTTAACAAACACTTTATTTAATTTAACAGTCATAGCCACTCGCAGCCGTGCTGTTTCACACTTGCCGATCTGGCACTACACTAAACAGATTCCGAGTTCTGCGTACGCAGGCACATGCGCATACACACACTTTTTTCACAGCTAGGGGTACCCTTACGCGTAGGCGCGAACACGGATAAAACGACAACTTTAGAAAAATTATTTATGTGACACTGGATCTGAGAAAGGGCAATACAAATGGCCTCAATCACACCATCGAAAGCAGTTTTAAATCTTCCCACTGAGGAATAGAGGAATTCACTGAGAAACGCTTCTTATTAAATAAACAAAGCTTTCATAAAAAAAAAAAAAAGACAAAATTTTTAAAAACTAAGCTGCGATACACTACAAATAATAAACTTGTTCACAGGTAGGAAACATCCTGCTTGCATTTTTATAGTGTGGATATCATGCTGTCCTGTTATTCTGCTCCTGGCATCAAAGAAAAGGTGAAACTAACAAAAAAAAAAAAAAAAAAAAAAAAAAATTATAAAAAAGCATTTGTTCCCCCATGAGTAAATTTCATTAAAAAAACAAGTAATAAAAAAAAATTTTTTTAAAGTCAATTCCTACTTTTTTTTTCACTCTATTGCAGAAAGTTCTTTATAAATAATTTTCATTCATTTTATTAAGTTTATCTGGCACCATCTATTGATAGAATATGTAATTTAAATCTAAAAAAAAACTAAAATTAATTTATTAAATTTAATTACTGAATTAATATTTGGAAAAACTGTATTAACATCCAGTGTCATCCACTACAAGTTAAAAATGCATTTGAACTTGATTGGATGAATAAAAAGTATTTTATGAACGATTGAAAATGTGAACAAGATATATAGAGGAGAGTGTGAGCTAACAGAAGGAATTGAAAAAAAAGAATTGTTTACAGATCAAAAACATCATGCTTGCATTTTACCACATGCGAATATCATGTTGTCTTGTTAGAATGTTCCTGGCTACAAAGAGAAGGTGAAACTAACAAAAAAAAAAAAAAAAAAAATTATAAAAAAGCATTTGTTCCCCCTGAGTAAATTTCATTTAAAAAACTAATTTGACATTTGATTAAAATTATATGTGTTACAAATTTTTCTTCAAACATGTGTTTTTAAGGCTGAAGTTTTTCCAGTATCAAGTCAAGTTCTCTGTATTTTATTTTAAATCGCTCATGGTTTTCTAACTAATACGACTTGAGCGTGGTATGTACATATTCATAAAATTAGTTCAAGATCGCAATTACAGTTAAATTGAAAATTGGAGTAGAAAAAATAAATAAATTCAAAATTGCATTTTTCCGTATTGAAATTCGATTGTTAACTTATTTTGATGGATACCATCACATCAGTATCATTTGAAGTTGGAGTGCAAAAATGTTTCATGCTCCATAAGGAAATAAGACGTCCGGAGATTTCAGCGATAGAAATAAAGGAAAACGTTAGCACAAAAATGTTAGTTGTGAATTATACTACATAGGAAGGAAATTTGAAAATTGCTTGCATACACACCGTTAGGGCTTAAGTAATATTAAGATAAAATTATGTATGTAAGGTGAGAAGTTCAACTTTTTAATAAAAAAATTGTAATTCAGTTTAAATCCGGAGATTAGGATTATCTAATACGAAATGGAATGATGTCTTCTTCTGACAATCCATGTACGTGTTATTTTAAAACTATAAATAAAGTTAAGAGAAGAAATCAGAAGTATACTACTGTGTCCAAATATTAAGACCAAATTTCCAATTTAAAATTCCCGGGGTTTACGACGACGACGATTTGCAGGTTGACGGAGCTCCTTGGTATGGGTAACCGCTAACTCCTTCTTTGCATATGAGAGGGAAGTTACTTTAGCTTTAAGCCCATTGCATTAAAAATAAAACAGCGATAATAATATATGTAGAGGAGAAGTTTTTTTCTTCTTTTCAATAAAGTATTTAATAATTATTAATTATAATTTAATAATTAAAATAATAAAGTAAAAAGAGGATTTTGAAGAATTTCAAACAACGTAGTTTGAAAGAGAACTTAAAAATAAAAATACTTTCAATAGGTTAATCTAATTCAAAAAAGGAGTACAAGGTAAAAATAACAAAAACGTTTAAGAGCAGTTTGTTAAGAGAGGATGAACAGGTAATGACGGGGAAATCTGCGAATCGTACAAGGTCAGTTGCAAGTGAACGATAGAAGAGCAGAACCTGGGGGAGGGAAACGAAAACGTTTCGGCTACCAAGTCCTGTAAACAATATAGTCACTACGTGGCATTGTTAGATGGTTTGGAGCATATACAGTTGGCAAAGATTTGTAGCTTGTCAGCTCTATTGTTGGTAGAATTAATTTGATTAAATTTGGAAGATTTTTGATATCAGTGAAAAAGGAAATAAATTTTTCATTAATATAACAGCATTTTGGAATAAGTTGAGATCTTCAATGCCAGGTAGTGAACTTGGTTGGTTTTGATTTACAAAAGTTGAAGGAGGTACAGCTGCAGTTGCGTTTACGTTGTTTTTCAGCATGGAAGCAAAGCTGATGTTTGGGGTAATTTGTCTAGGAGGAATAACTTTGGGATAGGCAGCCTGTCTGTTAGAGTTAGTATTTATCTTCGGAAATTTGGGGCAGCCCCTCAAGCTGCTAAGTGTCCTGTAGCGTTGCAATTAATGCATTTTGGCACCTCAAGCTTCCTTCAATTGGACACTCCTTATGGGAGTGTTCTTCACCACTTTTAAGACACCTAGGTTTAAACCCACAGTTATTAGCATTGTGATGGAAATTATTACATTTAAAACATTGGAGGGTCATTGGTCGTAAGTTAAACAACTCTATCTCAACGTTATCACCTTTTACAGTAAAGTATAGCAATCGTTCTAATTTAAAAATGTTCATGCTTTTTTGTTCCCTAGCAAGGGTAATCTGTCAGATTGGTAGATGCTGCTTGGTTTTAGGTCTTTGTAATTGGGTTACCTTTTCAACGGAGTAACCTAGATTAATTAACTCATCTTTTATTTCATTATCAAGAGTTTTAATGTAGAGGGCCTTTGATAATGACCTTTAAAGGACGTTGATATTTAGGCGTTATCACAAAATATTCGATAGAATTTTCTGCTAGATATCTAGTTATAGCCCTGTGCTGATTTTCGTCCAAAGAAAACATCTTGATAATCTCACCCGCAATTTTGATGGTAACTTTACTTTCAAAAAAAATTTGTCAAAATTGGCAAGCATAGTTTTCAGATTTTCAGTTGGCTTGACCATAATGGGTGGCATTTTTTAAACTACAGGGTAGTATCAGAGTTGTGCTCCTCCTGTTCATCTACTTTGAGTTTGTCAAACGAATTTTTGGCCTCAACTAAATGTTGAGGATTTTTGCATAAGTGACCTTAGCAATAATCTTTTGGAGGGAATAGTAAAACCGTCATTATCATGTTCATGATTGTTAAGATGGGGGCAGCATTTCGCTTAATTTGAGAGTTAAAGTTGTTAATTTTATGTTTTACAAGATGGCAATGGGCAAAGCTCAAGTTTTGCTTACCTCCCCATTGCAAGCTGGAGACCATCATGGTGTTTCTTCAGCTCTTTAAGGTCGTCATCATCGGGAGAATATCCAGTCAGCGCTGCAGCATATGCATCGTAGAGATTCTGTGCAATGTCCTTTTCTTGGTCACAGTTGATATGCGTGCACATCGTTCTTCTTCAGATAGCTTTTCGTGAAATATAGGCGAGGCCAGCAGCTCCGAGGGTATTGACGCACTCGTTGTATCCATAAGTTCTGGATTACTCGCTCCTGGTGCACTTGCCCGAACGGAGTAGTCGATCGTCTCAGCACGCTCCATTCTTCTCCACCACTCATCCTCGGCGGTCTCCATCGCTCCTGGTCCAAAGTCAGGTCTCAATCGGTTTCAGCTTGTCAAATCCAACATCTGCCCCCGGGGTTTACGGAATTAATTTTTTTCTTTTTAGGTTGCTGGCACTGTCTTTGATATCTGTGTGAAAATCGGAAAGAAATATATATCGGAAAAGAAATGTTTATAAGTGGTATAAACAGTTCAAAGAAGGCAAAGAACGCGTTGAAGACAAAGAACCCTCTGTCGACCATCAACCTCAACCGACGAAGCTCACGTCTAAAAAATAAAAGATTTGGTTCTCGCAAACCGTCGATTTACAATTAGAGACCTTGCTGATGATGTTGAAATTTCAAAAGGTTCGGTCAATTCCATTTTTTGTCCACAAACACGTCTAATCTCGATTGGTACCGAAAACACTGAATGCACCAGCTCACACTGTATTGATTCTTCGTGACGTTTTCGCCAAAAATGAAACCCATATCGTTCCACAACCCTCGTATTCACACCGTGCGACTTCATATTCCTTAGACTCTTTCCTAAACTCAAAAGACCACTCGGGGACACCTTTTTTGAGTCGATTGAAGAGATTCAACGTGAATCTCCGAGCTGTTTGAAGGCGATCCCAGCCGATGACTTTTTAGCATGCTTGAGGATAGGACAAAAAGTAGGCATAAGTGCATTGTGCCCGGAAGGGATTACTTTGAACGTGATGAAGTAAAGTTGGAAGAATAAATAAAGAGTTTTTGAAAAAAAAAATTGGTCTTACTTTTTGGCCACAGTAGTATTATGTAAAGATGTCGATAATAAATGCTAATGACTCTGCCTTTATTGTTAAAAAGCATTGTAAAGTGAAAATGTAATATTAAATTTACTAAATGTTTTTTTAGATAAATATGCATTTAAGTTATTTATTCTTACAGTTGTTCTATTACAATAAAAATATATGTACTTGTTTTGTAAATTCAGAGATTTCTATTTTTAGTTTTTTATACATAATCTTCAAATGCGTTACCCAAGATGAAGCTCTCAACAACTCTAGTCATAGTTATTGAGTTTCTCCTTTTGGCATTTTTTGTAAACTGGTATTTCATCTAGGTGATTTAGGTACTATTCATTTGCTGATATTTGTGCATTTATTGCGTATTTCATAACATATTTGTATCTGAAAGTATGAATGTTTCTCTTTTGCATGTATGTAGGAATGTATTGACATCCATCTTCAATGGATCATTCAGATAATCAAATTCCATGTCCATGAAACTTTTCATATTCTAATAATTTTTAAAAAAATTTCTAGTTCACGCACACTACTAAAGCGAACAGACAAGATACAACTTTTTAAATTACAAAGATAACACTGAATGTGAAAATGAATAAATTCATAAACAAGTTTATATTCTTTTTATTCATGATCATTTATCACGCTGCTGTGTATTATAAGCTTTGCTTTATAAGCGGATGTTTTGTTTTATAAGCGTAAGGCGTTTTATGATGCAAGCAATAGTAGGAGTCATTTCAATTAAATGATTTTCTAATCCGTCATTTAAAATTTTCGTTAAGCTGATCTTCAATGCGTTCTGTTTAATCACGGTTTCTCTTATTCAAGTACTTCTATTAGCTCACACTCTACCTATATATATCTTGTTCAAATTTTCAATCGTTCATAAAATACTTTTTATTCATCCACTCAAGTTCAAATACATTTTTTGTTTTGAACTTGTATTGGATGACACTTGATGTTAATACAGTTTTTTCAAATATTAATTCAGTAATTAAATTTAATTCATTAATTTAAGTTTTTTTTAGATTTAAGTTGCATGTATCTACCAATAGATGACGCCAGATAAACTTAAAAATGAATGAAAATTATTTATAAAGGACTTTCTTTATTAGAGTTAAAAAAAAAAAGTAGGAATTGATTCTAAAAATATTTTATTTTATTTTATTTGTTTTAATTTGTAAGAGATATGTTAATTTTTCTGAATTGTCTTTGTCTAATTATTACGGTCCTTTTCAAATGGCATTTATTCCTAATTTTGGAATCACAAATGTTTCTTGATTTTCAAATTACCACTATCCCTTGCATTATATTTTTATATAAAAAATTGAAGTTGATTTAAAGGTTTTGTTATTCAAACCTATTCTTGAATTTTAGCTCTCTCTGACACTTCCTACTTGTACAGGAAGAAGCTGTTTCAATAATTAGAACGTTCTCAGACCCTGTTTTAATCAGGTTTGTTACTTCCGCCTTTTTTTGAAATTTATATGTTTGTTCTGCTGTTTGTACTTGAAGACTAGCTGAACTATTCTTCCTATCTACTTTCCCTTCTAAGCGGTGTCCAGGTTTCAAATGTATTGAGAAGAACTAATCACCCCACGCTCCATACTTTAAATTTGTTAGACAGACAGTTTGACATTATTGAGGCATTTTGGCAGCGTTAGCCTCCATATACCTCTATCTTCATGGTTCCTTTGGAGGTAAATGATAAGAGAAATGGCATGCTCAGTAAATGAAGTGAAAGAAAAAGGAAAAATAAAATATAAAATAGGGGGAATAAAATCAACACATAGAGAGAGCTGAATAAAATATTTATTTATTTAGTATGTCCAGAGAGGTGCGCGGACGTTTACAGTTGGTAGGTAGCGTTATGTCATAATTAAATTCGTTATCCCTTATATAAAATCTCTAATAATATGTATTAAAATATTGTTTCTGAGATAACAATTATAAATTGAAGGTTTCACTTTTCTAAGACTGACTCACTAAGACGTATGGGGTTGCTTAGTGTTTTTTTTTTTTTAGAATATATTTCGGTTTCTGAACATGTAGAATGTACATTGTTATGCAAATAATTTCTGCAATCAATTTTTCAATTTATATATATATATATATAATCTTCTAATACATGAGTTCACTATAAGGAAATACTTTCCTTTTCTAAGCACGGTATACTGATTTCTAATGCATAGTGAAGAAGGAATCACAACAGAGAAAAAAACTATTTCACCGTTCCGTTTCAGATCATTGATCATTGGCTTAAGAAAACTTTTTGGAATTTGTGACATTTAAAAGTTGAAAATGCTGGGTGGACTTTAAAAAAAAAAACAAATTAACATCCATGACATATAAATTTGCTCAATTTTATTACGTTCCCAAACAAATAATTTTTTGTTTATTGTACATGTGGAACAAAAAATGTTGGAACGTATCAATATTCTTAAAGAACTCTTCAACATATTCAGATGCAAATATGGTATTTAAAAATCTATGAGACCTTTATTTAAACAAAAGTAAAGCATCTTACTTTTTAAATTTTAATATCTGTAAGGACCATCCGTTCGAAATTGTATCTGTTGTATCACGTTCCGTTCCAATCTGTATTAATCACTACTGAATCCATTCATTTAGGCTACTTAAAGATACCTATTTTCTGACAATAATTTGGTTTGCGCAGACCAGAAGGTAATTGAAACATTAATAGCAAAGTCATTTTTTGTTCCTCTCTACCACAAACTGGAACATAACCATTTTAGATACTTAAAAATACTTATATCTTCATAAAAATAATTTTATTCAATTATTTATAATAGAAATTGTATGTTATTACAAAAGTAAAAATAAAATGTAATCTACAAAAGAATGTTATTTTAAATTAAAATTTATTAAATGAAATAATTACAACGATAAAGCTTTCCTCGGTCACAGTAGTGCTGCCATCTATAGAAGGAAACCTGTACTCAGGTCAAAGAAAATATAGTGTCTTGTGCTGCCATCTGTCGAATATGTGAATAAAATATTTTATTCCATTTCTAAATTTACATTTGCTTTCTTTCTCCTTAAAGCAATAATAATACAAATTTTAAGAAATAAAGCAAATTTTTATTATTAATAACCACTCATTAATTTAAGATATTTTTTTGTAGTTTTAATTTATTTTCTTGAAATTTGAAATAGACTAGTAAAAATATAAAAATTATTACTTCTTAGACATGAAAATATAATATGAAATAAACAACAATTTAAATATTTTAAAAACTTTGTTTTCTTTCCTAACATAATTTTTTTTGCAAGACTACATTATTTTTTTCTTGTAAATTAGCAATACAAATATAAGCATAACTGATATGTAGCTGACTGTATTTTTGTTTTTACGATGTAGTTTCGTAAATATAAAAATTATTTCACTTTTGACAAATATATACAACAAAAGAGGTTTCAGTTTTTGCAAATTTAAGTTTCATTTGATAGATAGATAGACTATTCTTTCTATAGAATACCTCGCGGATTCTCTGAACAGGTTCAAAATAAATCTAAAATGCGTTTAAAAGAATCTGTATCAACAAAGACATCTGTACAATAAAAATGATAAAATTCCATGAAACAGTTTGATGAAAAGAAATTGAAAAATATCAAACCTTGTTCAAATTTTCAAATTCAAAGATTTGTTAAATGTCTATTGCCTTTTAGTGCGATATAGAACATAGAAATGAAGTTTGATTAAGATGATACACATAAATTAAATAAGAAATTGCGATAAATGTAAATTATTTCCTAATAACTTAAAAAAGGACACAAAGATTATGAAATTTTTTTGTGTTAATTAAGTATTTTTTTGTGTGATATAATGTACACAGTATAGGAATTTCAATTTAATAAATTTGAATCAAATAAATTTTAATTAAATAAAATAATTTAATTAATTTTTATTTTTAAATAAATTCCTTTACAAGTAAAGTATTTTTTTAAGTTGGATTAATTTAAAATTTTGTAAAAATAAAACAAGAAATTACTTCTTTCTGTGTCGCTTATTTTAAATTCAATATTTTTTTCAATTAAATATTCACTATTCTTAAATCATATGATTCGAATCAGAAGCCTCTCAGTGTAATACGAAACATATTGCAATTGAAATAATGAGTTTGGCTGGCTATCTGATAATAATTTTTTAAATTAAAAATTGTATTTAAATTATTTAAATCTATTAAGAAAATTAGAATATTAAAATAAAATTTATAATTATAATGTACTATGAATATTATAGTTATAAAATTATAATTATTATTTTAAGCTATTATAATGAAAGCTTTAAATATTTATTTAAAAAAAAATGCAGTTTTTTATTGTAAAATATTATTGTTCTCGTGTGATTAATCATAACAATTGTTGCTAAATTGCAATTTTAAATTCAATTACATTTGTGAAAAAAAAAAATACATTTACATATTCAAATAATCAATAATTAAAAGATCATTAACTTACTGGGGGAATATGTTATTTTGTAAAAACCTGTGGGAAAATATATTTTATGAGCTATTGTATGGTTAAGTTTACTTTTCTAAGTAATAAAATAGTTAAGTTTTCTTTATTTGTGTCAATCAAATTTCCCATAATTCCATCTGTTTAATGAGTAGGTATTAAAAAAGAGTTTAATTTGCTTTCTTGGAGAGTTAGAATATTTCAGTTTTAATAATTATTTATTTTTCTTGTCGTAAATTTTTGTTTTAAGAAAAAGAAAATCCGGGATGAAAAATTTAGGGCAATTGAAGAATTACACGACCTAGCGTTTTTGAATACAATAGTTCAAGGTAATAAAATTTCGGGCATTGAACAAATAATGTTTACTTGAACTATTAAAGTAATTAGTTTTTTTAAATTTATTCACGTTATTGTATTTATTTACATTTTTATGAGTTATTGCCTGGAATATAACACATTTTGAAAATTAAATAACTAATAATTTTATGTTTAAAATTCTTAAATGATTTTATTATTTGAAAAAAAATAAATAAACATTCTGTAATTTTCTCATACGTCATAAATTATGCGCGGAAAACTTTACCAACTACTCGGTAAAGATTTCGGAGCTTTGTAAATAATGAGTGGCATTTTTTAGAAGTTTAATAAATTTAAATTAAATTAATGCAATTAAAATGTATTTATTTATTTAAAACAATTTTGAATTTAATTTAATTAAATAAATTTTAATTTAATATTAATAAACTTTTAAAAAATTATTTTTATTCTAAATTTTAAAATGATAATTTTAAAGTTTTCAGTTTAAATTAAATAATTTTTATTTTTAAATTAATTTATTAATTTTTAATTATTTTTAAAAATTATACGTACGAATGCTTTTCTTCTGAAAACAATAGGCGAAATGTTGGCACGAATGGATTGACTTTAATGTTTTCATTTCTCTTATGATTGATTACAAGTTATCAGAACTTTTTAAAAAATTGTTCCATTGAATTTAATCGGATAATTCAAAGTATTCTAATATTTTAAAAATATTACTTATTGTATTATGATACGAAATATTTGTTTTTGTCATTACCTATACATTAGGTAAATATTTTATTTTATTGCATTGTTTTCGCACATATGTTTTAAGAATGATTTTTGACAAGTTATATCTATGTGGTGCGGCTCTCTGGCCCTCGGTACTACAGGGTTCGTGTCCCGGCGGTGCCATGGATGTGTGTTGGGGTTCAGAATCCACTTTAAACCGTATGCCACTCTGTAATACTCTCGTTGAGCGTTGTGGGAGTAGTGTTACTCGCGTTCGCAGTCTATCTTCAAGTTACACGTGCCCCCTGGGTAGTGCTACATGACTAACAGCGGTGCAGCCCTTGCTTATAGCATAAAGATTAACTGTCTAAAGATTGCCAGCTGCTTTAGAACAACATATCTATGCGTTTTTTTTTTTCAACATTGTTTTTGCATAAAAAGTGCTGTTTCAGTAAGAAAATTTTTGTACTAGTTTAAGATACAAAAACTGAACTAAATTGAACCGTAAATGACGAATTGTTGACAAATAAATGAACTACTATTTTATGTTCTATGATTTTTAAAAATAAAATTTAAAATAAAGCAAAAACAAAAATTTTATAATTTATAAGATTTTGCATTGTTTAAAAATTTCTCGAACTAAATAAATGCAGATACTGTAAGTGAAAGCATATTTAACTGAAAATGAGCAAAATTGAAAACTAATTTTTTGAATATATTCAGAAATAAAATTACATTTTATTCATCATAAGTAATTACAGAAAGTAAATTTCTTTTATGGTGGAAATCCAATTAAATCTCAAAATGGACATAGCAATAGAGAGAGATTTTAACACTCTTTCAGCTTGACAAGAAGGATACTATCCGTAGCACTTGCAGGTGCGCTTGAACAAGTTGGTGCAGTATCCTCCCCGGTATTTGATGCTTCGGCAGTGGTTATGGCACTGCATCTGGTCGAAAGGACACCCAAACCCAGCCTCCACTGCCACTGTGGCTGAAAATGAATTATATTATCGGGAATGCATGAAACAATTTAATTTATCTTTAAGTGATTCAATTTATTTCTTATAACTTTAGAATATGTATTCAATTTTATGGCATTAACATAAGTATGGAGTCGATTTGACCCCAATTTTTCAGCTAATTTTTCATCAATACATCAACTTGCTTAACAAAAAAAGACAAGTCACTTTTATTGTTTGAATGTTTTTTTTCATATGAGACAAGTTTTATTACTTTTTAAATATCAATTTCAAAATGGAAAATAATAAATTTAATAAATATTTAGTTTTCAATACTTTTTTTTTTTTTAAGTACACCTTTTTTTTTTTATTCTTTATGTCTGGTATATACACAAATTACTTTTTTTACTAAAAAGACTATTCACCATTATGTTCTTCTGAAGGGGGCCTGATGGCCGAGTGCCTAGAACTCGCTACCACAGGTTTCAGTTTCGAGTCCCGGCGGTGCCACGGATTTTTGTAATAGTTCGGGATCCAGAACTGTAGGTCCCTGTTTAATAGGACCGTAGAGAGTTGTGGGGGTAGTGTGACTCGCGTCCGTAACATATCTTCAAGTTGCACGTGCCCCTGGGTAGTGCTAAATGAGTAACAGCGGTACAGGCTTTGCTTATGGCATAAACATAACTGTCTCTGTATTTCCAGCTGCATTAGAAAAAAATGTTCTTCCGAAAATATTTTGTAGGTGATAAGGATCATCATTTTACTAAAGATTCATCACGGTTTTTACAAGCAGATAATGTCTTTCTATGGGATTTTCTCTGCCACTTTTTACCATAAACAAAGGAAAATTGATTTCTTAGGACGCTTTGCTTTTCTGTCATACTTATTTTTATTTTCATTCGGCACCAAGAATATTTTAAAAAATGTATTCGTCAAAGTAAAGTAACCACACGAATTATTTATTTTTTTGTATTCTATTACTTTATTTAATTTTTTTTTTATTTCATTTTGTTTGTTTTCATTCATTTCGTTTTCAATAATAAATAAAAACAACAAAAAATGTGTGCTTTCTTGGATCTACCATTACCTAAATTGAGTAGCTTTTGACCCTATGTGTCCTGTTTTCAAGGACAAAAAATGATTAATGATCACATTAGGCATGATTGTAATAACACTGCGACTTATGCGAACTCGGAGTTACACAGTTCTTGATTTTTTTGTTTGGCAATACTGCTCTCCGCTGTTTTCAATGTTTCTCTTGCAGTAATGTCTTGTGTGTCGCATTGAATATGTTTCGCTCCAACTATACCTGTACACAATAGATTATGTTTCTAGGATTTACGAAAGCTAAGCCTGGTCTGTAAAAGTTATCTAATGAACAGAACCATTGGAAGGACATTTTAATTCACAGAGAGTGTTCATGTTTTTATTCTCAGCCTCTGTTACTCTTATTTCGTATTTTTTGTAAATCTCTTCATTTTCTTTTATAAATCTCCTTCCGATTTGTTTGTAAATTTCATCTATTCTAATGTGTTGTAATTGAGAACCATCTTCAATGTAATCGATATTTACCATCCCTTCCCTCCAATATTTTTCTTTTTTCTAGTAAATTTTTTTCATGAGGGATAAATTAGGAAAATTTTAGAAAAATTTATGAATATATTATATATTTGATGAATCCCAATTACACTTGGTTAAAAAAAAAATCGAACAATACTGAAATGTTCAGCAAAGAATTGTAATAAATATGCATGGAATGCAATTACTTTTATGATATATTATTTTTCATTATATCGCTTATATCTAAATCTAATATTTTTTTTGGGGGAGGGGAGACGTGGCGTACGGTCTTCACAAGTGTGTAGTATATTGCTATCGTAAGTAAAGTTAGTCTATTTATAAGTCACTCTGCATAATATCGAAAAAAATCAAAAGCAGTAAGAAACTTATTTTATAAGTATCATAATTTTCGAAATTTATTTTCTAATGTGGCAATAAAATAAATTAAAGATTTAAATAAATAAATAAATAATCTTACCGAAGGCGCAGACGACGAGGGCTATGAAGATCAACACTCTGGCGTTCATTTTTCTGAAATATCAAGAGGAAAATTTATCGATGAGAAAAAATTATTAAATAGAAAAACAATATGTAAAATATTAAGATTTTATTGAAAATTACTCTATGTTCTTAGAAAATAAATTTTAAGATGTGTTATTTATTTTTTACAAAAATTGTAATAAATGTTCAAAGACAATTTTTCTCCTAAAAGAGTGTTTCTTGGAAAAATAAAACTTCCTTTCTTTGAAAGCTTCACGTCCTTCTTTAAAAACATTATAAAGATGTTAGTTATAAAATATTTATAATACATAAGTGAATCCCATTTATGCTGTATATATACTTATTCTCAGCGATATTTATTTATACAACAGAATGATTATAATTTCTGGAAATATGAGAAAAAAAAAAATATTAATAGTTTAATTACTGAATTCTACAGTAATAGTTTAATTACTAAAGTAATAATTTAATTATTTACTACTTACTACAGTTATCTTTCAATTACTATAATTACTGTGTAATTATTCATGAATAATTGAAATGAATTTCAATTATTCATTTCTTTTTATATCTCTTAACTGCACTTGATTGTGTGATGGCAAAAATGATTAGCTTTTACATCACTATTACAGTATTTTAGATAAATTTTTAAAATAAAAAAAATATTTCTCCTTCTATCCAATAATAGTAGTAGCAAATGAATATTTAAATTGGGTTATTGGCAAATGCAGTTAGTTGTAAGTTATGTTGTAGCTCAAAATTGAGAAGCCTTCACTCAAAATCAACATTTCATGACAGCTGCTTATTTGTTTTGACGCATATTGTAATCTTTGTTTTTTTTTAACAACAAATCTAACAACTACTGACAACAATTTTTAATTTTTTAACAACTGTTTTGTCAAGCACATCTCATTATAAAGAAGAAATTGATGACAAACGTAAACATAATCATAAATTATATAGCCGGCATATATAACTTAAGTTTAAGGCTATGGTGGTCATCTTTGATGATTGTGCCCCAACTTTTTTTTTTGTAGACATAAATACTTCAATATACTTTAAAAATCAATTTTTGTTGAGTATAATTGAAATGGCATTTAAAATTTTATAGTAGGAACATTTGTTTACTCCCGCTTAAAAAAAAATTTGCCATAATATAATATGGTACCAATAGAAATTTTAATCTAAATGTGTTCTTTTATCATTAAAAAATCGTCATGTTTTTATCAGCGTCATGTTTTAAATCATAATAAAATCTTGACAATTTTCCACAATTTAACTAACAATTAACAAGAAATTAAATTAAAATTTAATTAATTATTTTTGAACTATGATACGTTAATTGTTAAATATAATTTTATGCACTAACTTACAAAATAAAAAAATAAGAATTCTAACATTAAACAGAAACAAAAATAAACAACTAACCTGAGATGATAACAAGATTCAATCTTGATCAAAACGAACTCTGTTAACTGAAATAGCAAAACCTCTATGTCTTTTATACTTGCCAATGTTTTGCAGATAAAGCGACAATTCAGGGAAAACCAGATTCTAAATAATTTGATGTTCTTTCAGATTACAGTGTAGCTTTGTACCGATAAGTGGGAATTTTGAATTCTTAGATTTCACCTTTTATCAATTCGCACTTCAGCAAAAGGAAATGCCCAGCTGTTCTTCCGAATCAGAATTCCCGCCCAATTTTGAGGAAACAATGGAATGATTTTTTGTCGGAAATACCGATGGCCTTCCATTTATTTGTTTAAAAATTCTATTTTGATAAAAATTTCGAACAAAAGATTTCTACAGCTGGGCACGCACATATTTTTATAAAAGAAGAGAAAAACTCATGACAGTAGAAAATGTCATCACATTGCAAAACGTTTCATTAAGAATTTTGTGAATTAGAATGTTGTAACCTTTTATGATTACTTTAAAACTTTCATAACTCACTTTTAAAAACTTATTAAAAATTTAAAACTTTGAAATTTTTTCTCTACTGCAGATTTGTGAAAGGTCGTATATATTCATTTCTTTTTAGTCAGTAGCAGGGAAAAAGTCCCTTTGCACATCATTTATCCAACACACATTTGTTTACTTCCTTTTTATAATAAAAATTAAACAATCTAATGTAGTAAAAGTAAATAAACAATTTTATGTTTACTATTTTAGTTAATGTGTAATTTAAGTTAAGTGTTTAAATATTGGGTTCTATTTTTGAACTGACAAAATGCAACAGTTTGAAATTATTTTCATCGATATTTTTAATAATAATGATTGAATATGAAGAATGGGAGCATGGTGTTACATAGATTTAATGAATAAAGAATTCAGTTGTTGATAATACATAAATTTTATTAGTATTTTATGTTTGATTGGATATTGGTTTCTATTATTATTGGTTTCGATTTTTATACGAACTAAGAGCAAAAGTGTGATAATTTCAAGTGTGATATTACTTGGCTATTTTCATTAATTTTTAATTAGTAATGCCTGAAATTGAAAGAATGAATGCATAGATATAATGATATTGCATAGATTTAATATTTTTGTATTTTTGGTGCATTTTTTTTTTAAAGAAATAAAGAACTATAGTACAATAATTTTTACATCTGCCATTGCGAGGTTTATTGTCATTGTTGTTTAATTGTTATGCCTGAAATTGCATGCAGGATATTAAAATTGATTACCAATCGGTACGAGATAAGAGATTACGCAATAAGAGACAAAGTGACTTACGTGTTAAAAAATTAATTAAGCGGAATTTTTCATCAATTTTTAATTAATAATGCCTGAAATTGAAGAATGGATGCGTAATATGAAATAAAGTACGGTTTGATATGAAATAAGGTACAGTAAGGTTTAAAATATGAAATAATTTTCTGTTTACAGAAACCTCAACCATCACAGTTTCCTTTAAATAAATCCAGACTGATGTCACTAGCAGCTACAACGGTAAAATGTAACAAGTTCAGCTTTACCCAGGATGGATTACGAGAAGCATACGCATTTTGAAACAGAAAAATTGAAATAAATGGAGGGCTTTTCGTTCTACTAATTTGCGGTGGTAATCTTCGAATTATTAATTGTTTATTTGAATAATAAATAAGAGTTGAAATCAAACAATTAGAAATAAAAAAAGAAAACTGTAAACGAGTTTATATCTCTCTATTGTAAGAAAAATAATATTAATCCTGAATTTTTAAACTTTATTTTTCTGGTTTCTTTCTCTCTATTCAGATCATAATAAAACCAAATAATAACAGTCTGCCAAATAATTTAAAGTTTGAAAGCTTGTATCTTAATTCGATATTTACAGGAAATGAAAAAAAAAAAAAAAGGTTATATTATAAAATCTTGTTCGACGCATCGTCCAGAAGAAAGATAGGAAGCACAGGTGTGAATGGCAACATTCATTCCAGCCTTTTTCGAATGATAAAAATTCAGATGGCGATTGTGACTATGCATATAAAGCGTCAACAATAACACATGCATGAAGGGAGTTTTCCGATTTTCTCTCCTACGACGGTCAACTGCGAGTCATATAACCTTAAAAGTCTTCCAGGAAAGCAATGTTGTTCCCTTACTCACTGATGGGATTTTTAGTGTTTCCGTTGTGCAAAAGAAGTTTTTGTTTCTTAAATTTAACAAATACTGAATTCAAATTACACAAATATACGAGCTATCAAAATAATGGATAGAGTTACAAGATTCTTTACTAATATCGCGTAGAACCGCCTTTGCATGTGATACATCTTGGATTCGTCTGGGGAATCGAATCCAAGTGCTGGATAGTGTTTTAGAGGAATATTGTACCATTCTTCATGGATATATTGGGAAAGTTCCGGGTTTAGAGATGCCGGTGGAGGATATCGATTTCGGATGGATCACTCTAAAAGTAAAAAAACCATAACGTTTCGATGATATTGAGGTCGGGGGACTAAGCTATTCAAGTTAGATGTTTTCCTTCATCCTCTCGTGTTTTATCAAACCACTGACTGAATGGGCCCCATAGTGAGGAGAATAATCATCCTGGAAAATTCCATCTCTTGCAGGAAAGACTTCAAACTTCCTATACTTCTCCCCAGTGATCCGCTCCTTTCAGGGTTACGATTTGACCAGCCGAAAACCACGGCGTGACTGCCCATATCGTGACGATCACTTCCATGTGACAATTGGTAAGGAGACAATCATGATCATATGCTTGTGCAGGTGTACTCAACGTGCATCCGTCTGTTTTTAAGGGAAAAGCGTATTGAAATATGATTCGTCTGATCCTACAACTGTCTTCCACTTTTCAATCAGCAAGTTTTGTGAATATAGTACCTGTAGATGATATTTTGGCTTGTAACAGTTGTAATAAGTGGGTTGGGAATAGTTGCTTTACCGTAAATGTCCTGTTTATTAGGTGCCTTTTAATTGTAATTATTGACATTGGAGAATCAGATGCTGATTGAGCCTCTGCAGTCAGTTTGGCTGCAGTTTTTACTTCCAGACAGTACAATCCTCTTCAATACCCATTGGTCTCTTTCCATTCAGCTTCTCCTTCCGTCTACTATTTTTGACACAGTACTAGACACCATACACACTCTAGAAAGATCTAAAATCTGGGATGTTCCGTTCACAGTTGCTCCACCTAGTCAGGGCTAATACAACCTGGGCTTTCTTTGAAAGTTTGGTGAGAGATCTGATATTTTACAATTTTGATCAAGAACTCCAAGACGTATACAACTTCACTAAGCTACCTCCTACTACCACTGAAATTACTACTTTTTATATTAAAAAACACAAAACCTGCAGCTAAGATTACATTTGTAATGCTTACAAAGAAGCTCATTCTTAAATGTCATTTTTAATCGCGAGGCGTTTCCAGCAATACGTA
>BPLR01001223.1:0-52655 GCA_021605095.1 Caerostris extrusa | reverse complement strand
GTTCCATACGTGTTTTTAATTAAAGCGATTGAAGAAAAAAGAAAAAAAAAAGAATCTCGAATTAAACACAGATGTAAAAAGTACTTAGTACTATTTCTACTGGGACCAATCAACGAACGAAAAAGTGTAGTCAGATAAAGTTTTGAAGAAAACGGACTGCAGAAAAAATCAATTAATAAAGATTGGTCAGTGAAATTCTATGATTTGTTTTTGTTTAGTTGGTTAGAGTTTACTTCGATTTGTTTTAAATAAGTTGATTACTCTTTTAGCTAATGAAAGAGTAATTTTTTTTTTTTTTAATTTTCATATTTTGATCAGTGGAAAACAATATTTCATTAAATTTAAAACAACTTTTAAAAAAAAAAAAAAAAAAAATTTGTCTGAAGTAAGTAAAATTACAAAAGCTTTATAATTGTTAAAATTTAATTTGTATGAAATCATATTTTGCAGGACAAAAGCTAAAAAAATCTTATTAAAAAAAAAATTGATATCCTAGCAGATGGGTATTCTCTAAACTTGTCCATACTTTCTGCTTTTTTTTGTCAATTAAAGTAAAAAAAAAAAAAAAAAAATGACGATATTTTCTAAAAATTTATTTCTGATTTTTCAAATTAACCTATATTTTTTTTTTTTTTTTATATTTTGATGCTGAAATGCAAATTAAAGTGTTAATACCGTTCAGTAAAAAAAAAAGGGTATTGAAAATGAAATCTGTGAGTAGCTTTATTTAACTAATCTAATTGTCATATATTTAAGTGAATTTTGTAAATTAAATAACAGGATCAGTTAGCAATCTAGATGAAAATTATTTTGATTCATATTTTTATAAAATACATGCTTAAGAAATTACTACGAACCAAAAGAAATATGTTTTTATTAATGTTAATTATATATTCTTTTAAAATATTGAATAACTTCTTTATTTATTTTTCTGTGAAGTTATTTTTATTTTATTGTTTAGAGTTTTGTGATTGTTTTTGCGCTTTCTATTGCTGGTGTGTTTATTTAATAACCAAGTGATTATTTAAAAAAGGAAATTGCCAAAATGGGGTGTTATTTTTATAAAGGTCATTGCATGAAATGTGTGATAACGTACAACATTTCGTTGAACAGAAGAAAAAAAAAAATACATTGGAATATATAAAATTTTTATTATAATTAATTATATTAAATAATTTTTTTCTGGTTATCAAGCAATAAAGTTTTTATTTTTTAAATTATGTTGATGTATGACTTTTATCAAAAAGCATTTTGTAATTTACTTTGCAATTCCATTCCTTATTGTATAAACGATATTCTTTATCTTAGTTGTATATTAGCATTGTTTCAGTATACGGGACAGTATATGAGGTTCACAACAAGTTGCTTTGATTAACTATTTGCTATAAGATGCCCTGATATTTTTACTTGCATATGTTTCATTTGTGCTATATCGCATTGCATTTATGTAATTTTAAAACTGTATAAAAGTTTTATAAATGTAATATTTGTTTTATTTATCACCTTCATACTTTAATTTGTGGGAACTAGTTAGCTCACTTCACTACCCGTATATGGAATTATGATGTGAAATAAAGTAGAGATAATAATCATCAGTTAGTATGGTGGCCTGATGGTCAATTGGCTTTCGCTCTGGTCTTTGGTACCACATACTCCAGGCTCGAATCTTAGTTCCGACATGAATGTTTGTTATTGGTTCGAATCCATATTAAACTGTTGGTCTCGGTCTATTTAGCCCAAATCCTGCAATAAATGACCTTAGAGTGACAAACCAAACCTCAATAATTATGGGAATTTCTTTAAGTATACTTCATAAGTGGTTATAATATTAATTTGTGTCATTTTTTAAACATAATGTAGTTAAAAATCATAGGACTAACATCCTATGAATAATATTTGTTATTGTTTAGGAATGATGCAGCCTTAAAAGATTTTTAAAAAGCTATAATTTCAAAAACTCAACAGGTTGAACTTTCAAAAAGCTGCCCAGTTAATTGAATATAATATGTTGCTAATGCTGTAGTACATACATCTGCACATACATAATACAGTACAGATGTATAAAATCAGCACGAAGATTTTGAAACTTTAGATGCATTCAAAAAATTCTTTAATGTTTTTAATTCATTTAGGAAGATAAGTATTAGCATTCGATCAATAAACAGCCGTTTAGTTTATTTGATTAAATTGAATTATTCTAGAATTATTAAAAATAGACTTTTTTATATACTTCAGAAAAAAATAGGTTATCGCCAGTGTGTCATAAAATATATCCAAAACTTGAAAATTTGGAGTTATTATATACGATGTAGCAATCATATTGTTTTTTTCAAATTGAATTTTTCTATGTCTTTTGTAGTCTTGTGTTGAATAGAATGTAATAATTTTTTTTTCGAATGATAGAACAATTTCATGAATTTATTTTTTCACTTGATTTCTTGATACCTTCCGTGAAAAATTAAAATTATGCTGTAAAATGATGTCAATGATATTTTGATGCTTATATCGATGTCCAAGAAAGTTATTATGTCTGTACTAAGAGTTTTGGAATGAATCATCTGTAAAAAAATATACACATGCTGTTTTCCTTTATTTTTAATCAGCTTTTAGTGTGAAGATAATGGAATATTTGGTTCATCATTCAATTAATTCGATGTCTTTTCTTAAGCCCAGTAAGTTAAAATTAAGTTCCTCTGAAAAATAAATAAAATTTACCCAAAAATGTTCAAAAGGGTTTATCATGTTTAATTAAAAAATATAAAATCATTTAGCAGTATAGTTTCAAACCAGTATAATCAATCTAAGATAAAAACTTTTATATACATTCTTTTATTTTCATTAAAATAATTTTTAATGTAATTTATAATTTATGTATGGCATTTGGTAAAGCTCATATATGAAAAGGTACGTTTTTTAGTGAATTATGTGTTGAACATAATACAATTGGGCTTATTTTTTATTTTGATAATTTTTACAACAAATCACTTGTAGTAATATATTAAGTAACGTAACGATAACTCTTACGTAAGAATAAGGATTGATGTTTTGGTTAAGGCCTTGGCCCACCTCGTGCCAATGAAAAAGAAGTTATGGTTACGCTATTTACCAAAATATAAAATAATTTTATCATCAGGGGCACATTTTAACTTTTGTTAATTTTAGGGAAGTTAATATTTCCTTCATTAATATATTAATCAGCATTTTCTTCATTAATATTTTATAAAATTATATTTTTAGTTTTGAACAACAATAACAGAAAGAAAAAGTTTTATTTTATAGGAAATACATTTTATATTAGTAGTATGACAAAACAAGTAGAAGAAAAGTGACGTATGCTCGTATGAATTCGTATATGTTCTGTCAAAGATTTAAACAAATTTTCAAGCTAAAATGCGAAGCTTCTGAGTCATATCAGAGTTGAATGCAATAAATTTACTAAGCACATCAAATTACGTATTTTTAAATTACAAATTTAGCATTATGCATTTATGATAGCAAAGTTAGTATTAAATGAATTACAAATTTTCAATATCTGTATAAATTATGCATCTAAATTCAGATATTAGTAGTATGATCAAAGCTAAAATGCTAGACTTTTAAGATCAAAGCTAAATTTCAAGCTAAAATGCGAAGATTTTGTGTCATATCAGAGTTGTATACAATAAATTTACTAAGTACATCAAATGACGCGTATATTTAAATTATAAATTTAGCAATACTCATTTAAGATAGCAAAGTTAGTGTTAAAATGAGTTACAAGTTTTCAATATCTGTACAAATGGTGCATCTTAATTCAGAGATCAGTAATTAAATTGATTTTAAAATGATATCCAACTGGATATCTGTCCTTTTATATAATCATTATAAATAAGAAGAAAACTTTCAATTGTAAATAAGCTTTTTAGTGATTTTCAAAAACGTATTTTATAAAATATTTTGCTTATCTTTCACCTACTGAGATAAAAAAAAAAAAACTTTTTTATCTTATTTCTTAATTTACCTGTGATATTAAAACACAAGAAAATAAATAATAATATTAATTTCAAACATTTTATTATAATTTTAATTATTTTGTTAACTTTAAAAAAATTAGTTTTTTTCTTTGTCATTGAAATTTTTAAATATTAACAACAAATGTAGACGAATTTATAAAATTGTGTTTTTTAAAAGTGATAAACCTAGCTTGTTGTCATTATAGATTTCTTTGACAATAAAAGGAAATTTAAGTGTTAAATATAACTATTATGAGCGAACTATAGCGAATTTGTGGTTCTCTCACTCTAAAATGCGTCGTTTTTATAAATAAATAAAAAAATCATATTTTAAGATTTTTCCACTTTGGAACAATCAGATAATCACTTTTTAATAAATAACTGTAATGTTTGGTTAAATTAAATTATAAGTGCAATTGGAAAGAATTCTTTTGAATTAACGAATGATTTAATTATCACTAAATTAAGACTTTTACCATAATTTTAATAATAATAAAAGGAAAAATAAAATTTTAAGAAAATAAAACAATTGAACCTGTAATTTAATTAGATTAATGCTTATTAGATTTTAAGTAACCCAATTACATATTTTAAAGTCATTACATAAAAAGAGTGGAAGAGAAAAAAATAAATAAGTCGAAATTAATATTGTTCATCATTTAATTCAAAAAAATTTCTGAACTTTAAAAGAAGATTAAAACTTAAATACTTTCTTAAAAATATTACACTTCTAAGTATAATTTTTAAAAATTAAAATTATAAATATAACTAAATATTAAGTTATTTAAAGTTACTTGTCTTGTTGAACCAAACATTTTTCAACATATGAATAAAAAATTAAATAAGCACAATTTTTTTTAATTTACAAGTTATTAATTAGTCATCTCTCAGATTTATTATCATTATTATTTTCAATTTGAGTCTAAAGTTTTTATGTATAAGCTTAAACTGTAACATTAAATGATAATCTCTCGAATTGTTTGTTGAATTTAAAAATATTTGTAAGTAATATAATAATTAAATTTTCTATTTTCATTTCTTTATTTATCTGAAATATTTTTTATTTTCTTTCAATATAAATAAGTATATTTTGCAGACATTTGGTATATTTAATGTTGAATTACCTTAATAAAAGTAAATGCTTTATTGCCATATTTGATTTTTGAGGAAATTTAAAATTTTCAAAAATAAAAAATGTTTATGTTAATAGTTTTGACAATTTTTTATTGTGCAAAAAAATGACATTAATTTCTTATATAAAGCTTAGTCTGCCTATTTTATAAATTGGATAATATATAACATTTTCTATTAAATTTTGGCTAAAATTAACCATGTGAAAGAAAAATGCATAACTAATTAGGATATATTTATCTGAAATATATTTTTTATTTTTCTTAAATATTAATATGTATATTTTGTAGACATCTGGTATATTTAATATTGAATTATCTTATTGAAAGTAAATGCTTCATTGTGATTTTGATTTTTAAGGGAATTTAAAAATTTTAAAATAAAAACTCTTCAGTTAATAGTTAGTTAAAATATTAATAGTGTTAAATTTAATAGTTTTGACAATTTTATTTTGCAAAGAAATTTCACTAATTTCTCATATAGAATTCTATCTGCCTTTTTATAAATTGGATAATATGCCATATTTTCTATTAAATTTTGGTCAAAATTAAGTCTCAAAGTATCAAATAAAATAAAATTATCCCTGATTTGCCTGTCAAACATTTCTATAGAGATATGGACAGAAATATACTTTTGTGTCTTTTTCCTCCATTTTATTTTATATCTGATGACTTAAATCTATGAATAGCAAAAGAAATGTTAACCACAGCTGAGCAGTGAAAAGTCACCATGTAAAAGAAAAATGCATAACTAATTAGAATAACTTTCAAGACGAAATGAAGTCATAATGGATGTTTTAATGTTTTTGGAAAGCGAAAAGCTTCTTCTTTAGATAAGACTCCTTCAGATAATCTTTAAATGTTGAATGATAGCCAGAAAAAAAAAAATTGTGATCCCGGCGTGTTTTATCTGCTTCAGGGAATAGATGGTAGTCACAATGAATGAGAAAATTTTCCAGTGGCTTTTAAATTTATCATAAGCAAATGAAAAATGTCGCCATATAAGATTAATAGTAGTGGAAAGAAAGGCTTAAATATACTATTCAGCTGTCACAGACGGTACACAAGGAAAAGGTTAGGTTTTTTAACAAGAAAAAAATTAATTACATTGCCTACATGGATAAGTCTAATTGCATCTTAATTTGGAAAAGTAAAATATTCTTTCATAACTGATGATAAAAAATTGTATGACTATGCTAATTATAAAGAATGTGGAACATTGTTGAATATTTCTGGTGAAACCCAAAAAAGCAGAAAATAGAATTAATATTCAAGTAGTGAGGACTTAAGTCACACTTGAAGTATCTTTCAGTCAGATTAGTCATTTTAGAAGCATTAATATTTTGAACATAATAGTAATACAAGTTTTTAATCATTTTGCAACAGTTAAAGACAAATCTTAGTTTCTGTTGAATAGAAAATTTCTTAGTAAATGCATTCGTTTGATGTCTTCTAATGTAGTTATTTTTTAAAATATACACACCCCATTCATTGTATAGGAAAAAGATAAAGTAAGTAAAATAATGATGCTTTGCTATCGCATAAATGAACAATGTTCTTATTCATTCAATTTAAAAGTATTTTTTTTTAAAAATACATATACTTTAAAATATTTGGTTAAATGTAGGTTCAGCTACGTAGAAAAATCAATTATAATATTAATAAAATAATAATAATAATGTAAGAAAATAGCCAAAAAAAAGGGAAAATTGAACACTAGAGAAATGTTTAGCGTAAGAATCATACGGAAAATACCTTTTCATACTTCCTTTTAAATTTGTTGTTCATTTTAATATTTATCTTTTATATGATTGTTTTTGTTTTAAAGACAGTAATTTAAACTGTAATGTGAAATTTCTTTTATCATTTAGAGGTAAAAGATCATATTCAAACATCTGTCGACACAGAGTTTTCTGATCAGACATCAACAACAACAACTGTAGCCTTCAAAAATTTTTGATGGCTTACAGATGTCTGATAAGAAAATTGTTTTACAACTTTTTAGAATTAACTGATAACTAATTAATTTCCTAAAATTAAATTTTTTTCTTTTTAAATATATAGAAATTTACATTTAAGAGCTTGCATTTGATAATCAATTTAGTTTTAAATAATATTTCGTTCAGTTCTACGTATTGTTATAATTACCGCCATGCTAACTTCGTATTAATTATTTACTATAGAATTAAAAAAAAACAATGTTGTACACAATTTGATGTTTTTTCATAAATTTTATTTATGTTTTCATAAATCACAATCTTTCTTCAATTAATATTATCATATTTTCTCATTTAAATACTGAAAATAAATGTGAGTTGTTATCTTTTTTGGAAGGTTGAAATATATATTATATATGCCAAAAATAATTTTTTATAAAATTTTTAATAAATATTTTTATGTTTAAAAATATGTACTTTTAATTATATTTTTTGAAACACCGATATTTTCAATTCATAGTGAGAAAGCTTTCTTTACTTTTATTGTACATTTTAATCGTTTGTGTTTACAATTTCTGTAGTTTAAGAAACTTTCATAGAATTTCTGCTTAAGTTTCATTTTGTATTTTTAAATTAATGTCATATGTTGCAATTTATTATATTATTATTAATAACATTATTCAAATAATAATGTTTTATTTAAAAATTATAATTATTTCGATAAAAAATATGATATTAATTTCGGATAGAATTTTTTTAGTAAAATATATAGAATTCCTTTATTATATGGTTCATGTAAATAAATAACATTTTAACAAAATTTCGAGCTGTTCTACTATAATAATATTTCATGCTGAAAATTAAGAAAAGCTTGTTAATAAATTTTTCGTTTTATATGTGGTCTGTTTAAATAAATAACAGCTTAACAAATTTTTTACATGAACAGTAATTCTACTATAATAATAATTTTATTTTATCCAATATATAAAACAATTGAGAAAAACTTGTTAATGTATTTTCTGTTTTAAGATATATACTTTATTGAATATAATGGTTCAATTAACTTAAGAGTTAATGCTTTAATTACTTTGAAATGCTGAAATTTAACACTTATTCCTCACAAATGAAAATGAGTGCTTTAATTTTTCATCACTGACATGCATGAACGTTTTGTTTAAGTTAAGGCATACATCTTATAAGAATTTAATAAGTGTCTATAACGAAATAAATAACAAACGCTGTTTTTTAAAATTGGATTTCTGTCGTAAATTTTAAAAAAATATTTTTGATTATATTATTATATCTTGTAATATTAAAGTTAATTTTAAGTTTTAATTAAACATGTTCAGTTATACTGCAAACTCCTACATTAATATATCTAACAAAATTGAAAGCTACAGAGTAACTATATTGATATATAAATAACTGTACTGACATCTTTTTTTTTTATGA
Source organism: Caerostris extrusa (assembly GCA_021605095.1). Taxonomy (NCBI): domain Eukaryota; kingdom Metazoa; phylum Arthropoda; class Arachnida; order Araneae; family Araneidae; genus Caerostris; species Caerostris extrusa. The sequence continues at coordinate 44,144 of BPLR01001223.1, read as the reverse complement.
AACATTTTAATCAGTCGATTTTTAAAAATTTTAAAATATGCTTGACGACTGAACAGAATTGCAATTAAAAAGGGTTTTGCATTTCTTTTTAAATTTATATAATATAGGTAGTTTACTTTAAAATGAAAATTATTAGAAATATTAAAGGGATAGCAGGATAATGCATCTTTTGTAGTTTTCAAAATCTAAAAAGAAATAACGGTAATTTTATGTAAATATACGCAAATGTATGTAAATATAATTGCACAAATAAGAAAATAATAGACAAATGCATACTGATTTTAATAAAAAATAAATTAAATACATAAATCCCGTAAACAATAACTAAATTGTGTAACATTTGTATAGTAAGAGCATATGAATTTAAGAAAATAAATTGATGAGTTTAAAACTTTCCTAAAATATCTATATATAAAAAATTTGCACAAGAAATATAAATTTATATTTATTAGTATTTGTTAAATCTTATCATAGATAAAAATAATTCAAATGTTTATTTTTTTTTTTTTTTAGGTTAGTAACTTATGCAACTATCTATCCTCTGTCTTCATTTCATACAAAACATAATCAGGTAAGAATATATTTACATTCATATTCATCTGCATTTATAATTTATAAAAGTATCGAAATAAAACTATTTTAGAATTAATTAACATTTAGTACCACTTTGAAGTGAAAAAAATGTATTGTTTAAACTTATGTTACACTCTTTATTATCATTATAATCTCTTAAGAGCATTTTTTTGTTATTTAATCTCTTAGTAAAATGTAACTAAAACAATCATGCTGTTAAATTACCAGTTTCAATAAGAATTGAAACTCGCATTTCTTAATTGTTGAGCATTTATTTTATTTTTGTTTGATGGATTTTTTTAGTATTTTCTTTATATTTTTAAAGTTTCATAGTTTGCTAATAAAAGGATTTGATAATAAAAAGAATTGATTTGGAAAAAATTAATATTGATTTCTTAAAATCTATTTTAATTTTAAAATGGCAAAATAGATTAAATATAATTCTACTTCAAGAAATTAGCGTTCATAAAACTCTATTTTTGTAAATTAAAAATTGTAATTTTTTAATTTTAAATTGCAAAACATAAGCCTTTACAGTTTTTATATCAAATTCTCCCTTTAGTTGTTTCAAAATTCTCTCTCCAATTGTTTCAAAATTCTCTCTCATGTTTCCATTATGTACCATTCAATTAAAACAAGAATTTAAAGATTCATTTTGTTTTATTCCATTTTCATTTTAATCTGAAATTTTTCTAAAGTTGCTTTAAAAGTTTTTAGCGGATTACGACTAGTTAACATTGATTATTATTAGAAAATCTTTTATGAAATAAATAAGAAAAATCAGTGGCTGTATGTGATGTAATAATTTTATAGCAATTGTTTAAAATATTTTAAGGAACAGCTATTATGATAAAAATAAAGTAAAAAAAAAATATTTTAACGTTAAGATTCTAACGATTTGTTTTACCAACATATTGCAATTGAATGTCCACAAAAATATTTTCATCTTATTTTCATATAAATATCTATTTTAACCCGACAATAGATCATAATACCAAACCCTTGATATAAAGATATATAAACCTTGTAAAATGTTTTTAAATGAAGGGAAAATAAAACAATGATTTACTATTCCTAAAAATGTAGTATCATTTTATTGGTTTTTTAACTGAATACATCAACATTTATGGGTGGGAATATTCTTTATAAAAACAATAACTATAGAGAGGACTAATTTTTTAATTTTTTTCTTTTATAGAGTAATTTTGAAATTTTATTCCATAAATTAAAGATCAAAATTTTTTTTTTTTCTGAATTTGTTAACCTATTATATATATGTTATATATATATAATTATTTAAATAAGACTACGATTAAGTTAAATTAGATTGAAATATGTTTTAAATAAATTTATATTGTTTAAATAGTAAAAGTTTTCTTGTTGAAATTTATTATTGCAATAATGTTTAGTATTTTTTAAAAACCTTTTAAAATTATTTATAAATATTCCTATAAGGATGCAATGATACTTTTATTCTCATTAATATATTTTGCTCAATTACCTTTAGTTAAAATTATGTTTGGATTTTTTAAAAATCTAAATAATATTATTGAATTCGATGGTTGTCGGTTAAAGAGTTATTATAGAATCGCAATAAATTAGAATATTATGAAAATCATCAAAGATCAGAAAACAGCGCTGAATCATATAATTCGATAACATTTTCTACATTTAGGTATACTGCTTTTAATATATGTACGGCTTTGGTTTTCTAAATATTTACAATTACAGTTTGGTTTCATATTTAGAATTACAATTCGGTTTTACTAATATTTACAGTTACAATTTGGTTTACTAAATATTTGCAATTACAGTGTGGTTTTACTAATATTTACAGTTACAATTTGATTTACTAAATATATGCAATTACAATTTTGTTTTTACTAATATTTGCAATTACAATTTGGTTTACTAAATATTTGCAATTACAGCGTGGTTTTACTAATATTTACAGTTACAATTTGGTTTACTAAATATTTGCAATTACAATTTTGTTTTTACTAAATATTTGCAATTACAATTTGGTTTTACTAAATTTTGCAATTACAATTTGGTTTTTACTAAATATTTGCAATTACAATTTGGTTTTACTAAATATTTGCAATTACAATTTGAATTTACTAATATTTACAATTACAATTTGGTTGGAACTTGAAACTACTAACTGCACGAAGCAGTTTGAATAAAACACCATTTTAAAATTTCATCTCAATCCTTGTAAAATGAGTCATCAAACTTTCAAAAAAGCGATTCAATTTTATTTTTATTCACCTCAATTGCTTTTCATTGTACTCTTTTAACAAAATCGAGTGGTCAGATTGTTCCTTCCGATTACAATAATTTAACAATGGACACAGAAGTGTTTAGAGAAAACAAATAGGAAACCGATTATAAATCAATCATCTTTGAGAAACGAAAATCGTATCCCTGTAGTAAGTAGCTCTTTCTACGTGAACGAGCTTTTGTTGCTTGGTGTGATAACAGGCGCTGTCATACCTTTGAACCTCACCCCGTTCACACCTGTTGCTTCGAAAGGGAACTCCTCGGCGCCAGATGACGAATTTGCCGCGGCAAGGAGAAATAATCAGCTTTCTTTGCCATGCGAGGCAAGCAGAAAAATCTTGCATCTTAAGCATCACATGAGTGGATTCACAACAAGCAGAGAAATGCTGCAATGGCACATTGGCTTGGCTCTTGTGAAGCCTTTTATGAGTTCTCATCTCCTTCATGAAATGGTGAGGGATTTTGGATGAATCCTTAGGATTGTTGCTTTTTAAAGAATTCAGAAAAATTTGGAGTTGTGTGTTATAGTCAGAGAGTGATGTAATCTGTTATTTTCTTTAATTAAATATTCATTATTAAATATTTATCATATTTAATTAAATGTTTATTTTATTATTTTCTTTAATTAAATATTTTATTATATATGTATATTATAGTAGATACAAATATATAAAGATAATAATGCAGACAATATTTAGACATTATTAATGTCTAAATATTGTCTTAATTATTGTCTTAAACTTGTTTTCCTTTTGATAATTTATATAAAATTTATTTTATATAATAAATAATTATAAATTTAATTAATAATAATGATAATAAAATAATAAAAATAAATAAATTATAAATTTATTTCATTATTATTATTAAATTTTTTTTTAAAGTATTACGTGTTTATAAAATAAGCGAAATCCTAGGAAATGGTTTTGTTTTGTTTTTGATAACGTCTATTTGTTTAATTAGCTCTTTCCACAATGACGACTAACTTTTAAAACTAAATAAACTTGTTAGATTATAAAGTATTTTATTAATTCTCTATGAAAAATTCCATGAACAAACAAAAAAACAAAAACTTAATAATTTAAGATATTATTAGATCAAATACAAAGATTTCATTTTCGAAATATACAGAAATCTTATAAATGATGCATCTTTTATTAACAAAATAATAATTTAATTTATGATTCATCTAATGAATTTCAAATTAATTTCTAGTTTAATTAAAAAGAATGCATGTTTAACATCTGTAAAATCTGTAAAAATCTTGCATCTTAAGAATGAGATGAGTGGATTCACAACAAGCAGAGGAATGCTGCAATGGCACATTGGCCTGGCTCATTCTTGTGAAGGCTTTTATGAGTTTTCATCTCCTTCATGAGATGATGAGGATTTTGGATGATTCCTTAGGATTGTTGCTTTTAAAGAATTCACAAAAATTTGGAGTTGTGTATTAGAGTACGAGAGTGATATAATCTATTATTTCCTTTATAATAATAACAATAATATATTTTCTTATAAATGTGTCTAATATAATAGTGCCTAAATATTGTCTGCATTATTGTCTTAAACTTATTTTCCACTTGATAATTGTATAAAATTTATTTTATTTAATAAATAATTATAAATTTAATTATTAATTTTAATTATAATTTTTAATAATTATAAATATAATTAATAATTTTAATTATAATTTTCAATTATAAATTTAATTAATAATTGTAATTTTAATTTTTAAAAGCTATAAATTTAATTAATAATTTTAAATATAATTTTTGAATAACTATAATTTTAATTACAATTTCTAATAATTATAAATTTAATTAATAATTTTAATAATTTTTAATACTTATACATTTAATTAAATAAATTATAAATTTTTATTATCATCATTTAATTTTTAAAGTGTTATGTGTTTATAATAAAAAGATGAAATCATAGGAAATAATTTTGTTTTATTTTGTTTTGTTATATGTTTATTTGTTTAATTAGATCTTTCCACAATGACGAGTAACTTTTAAAACTAAATTAATTTTTTAGATTATTAAGTATTTTATTATTACTCTACGTAAATTTTATACATAATCAGGAAAACAAAAATATAATTTCAGATATTAAATATAAAGATTTCTTTTTCGAAATATACAGAATCCTTATAAATTATATGTCTGTTATAGACAAAATGGTAATTTAATTTTATGTGATGCATGTAGTGAATTTCAAATTAATTTCTAATTTAATTAAAAAGAATAAATACATATTTAACTTCTGTAAAATTAAAAACATGTAAAAAATACTAACCGTTACTAAAATAAAAACTTATAAAAATATAAATAATCTCGAATATCTACTGAAAATATATCTATGAAAATCGATAGTCATAATTTTGCATATAAATAATTTATTTGTTATCATATTTGAAATTTTTCTCACTAATATAAACCAATCCGTCATAACTTAATATTTCTATAAGAATTTAATTCACTCAAGTGTATTTCATTATTTCACCAATTTTAATTAAATAAATAAATGATGCAATTTATTATAATTGGTTTTTGCATATCATTGTAAAATAATTTCTCAACAATATAACAGAAATTCAATATTCAAATTTTATTTATAATCACTGATTAGTGATCATTTAATGACCCATATAGTACATTTTAATTATATTGTAGTATTTAACCTTATAATAGTTTTATGATGTTAATTTTATCAAATATTACTAGACATTATTTTAAGAAATGAGGATAAAATTTTTTAATTTGTATTAGTACAGATTTAAAAAAGAAGTATAATTAGTAAAAACTCATATATGAACGCAATATGTTTTTTACAGTGTTAAAATGACCATTTTAAAATGGAGAAAAAAATTAGGCTTTCAATCGCAATAATAAAATATTTATTTTAAAAATATTTAAATAATGAAAGATTTCTTATTAAACCAAGTAGAGATAATATTTGTGTTGAATATCATATATTTACTCAAAATTTCTTCAGTTGTCAATAATTTATGAATGTTTAAAATTAAAAAAAGCAAAAAATTGCTTTTTACTTATAAACCAAAAGTTATCCTTACATTTAAAATTCAAAATATTCCTTATTTTTAGAAACTTGCCATATCAAATATTCCAGTATTCTTAGATTAGTTAAATTATAAAATATTAGCATTACAATATTATTTTTAGATAAATTAAAATTTACAATTTCTTTAATGAATATTTTTAAAACGAAAATTACCAAAAGCAATTAAATGTTGTAACTAAATCAGAAGTCTACATGTTCTAAAAATTTATGTCGAATATAAGTCAATTATTATAAAATGTAAGCAAAAACATTTCTTGTCATTAATGTATTGTTTACTATAGTATATTACTTATTAATGTATTATTTATTAATGTATTGTTAAATGTAATTTTAAGCATAAAATAATGTTTTAAATTACATTAATGGGATTGTTTTTTGAAATAACTTAATTAAACATTAAAGTATTTGGTTTATTCATATCTTATTGCAGTTAATACATTGTATTGAATTAACTTAATTGAACATGCAACAAATATATGAATGATGTGAATGTATTTGTTTTATTTGTATCTACACACAATTAATACATTGTATTCGAAATATATAATTTAAAATATTATCAGACTACAATTATGCTACTTATTTATGAGAATATCTTTAAATGTAAAATAGAATCTTAAAAAGTAATAAAATCTCTAGGGGATTTATCTAGCATTGCACGCGTATGATCTTAAAAAAAAATTGAATGCCATTATTTATTAATAAGTAAACAATACAGTTAAAATAAATGACGATTGCAAAATGAATGCAACCAATATAAAAAATGTTGTCTGTACTAATTGTTTGAGCTTAGTTCATGAACCTAACATGAAGAACATAGAGTAATTTAATGATTATTTTCTCTCTAATTATTATTCAGTTCAGGTTAAAGTATAAACTCTTTAAGATAAATTTTCTATTCATTTATTTTTAAGGAAAAAACAAACAACCATTATTAGATATGTCAGAAGTAATTCAATTTGTAAAATACCATAATATTAAATAGAAATTTGAAAAAAGAAATTTGGGTGTTATTAATCATTATTAAATGTAAAAGAATAATTTTTATGTGCATAATCATGTCTTAAATATGCAAACATTTATTATTTCAGTAGAAAATTAAAAGAATTTGCATTATCTTCTCTTAAAAAGCAAGAAAACAAAGCACACATTTGCCTGTCATGAAATACAGAATATTCAAATACAAAACTAATTAGTAAAAGAGATCATAGAATTACTTTGTTTTGTTGAAATTCACGAACTCAAACCGTTATTGTGCTGTGTGTTATCTTTTTATGTATCGCACAACACATGGTGTTTCAATGCGAAAGCAATTAAATATTACCCGATTACTCAGGTTAATTGCAGGACAAGCAAACAGAAAACGCGAAAAATCGAGTTAATATGCGTAAAAACGTGGTTAATTCACACTACCTCATCAAAAACATGGGAGCGGAATTTTTATCACTGCATGTTCCAATTCTAAATCAAACATCAGCAATGGTTAGCGCACCACAAATCTAAATAATTGTTCAAATATTTTTACGGTACGGTTACGTCACAATTAATTAAGAGCAATTTATCAGGTAATTTGAGATTCAATTATCAGCGTACCTACATCCAATTGATTACCAGTGGTATTAATTGCAATAATAACCCTTCGAGCTAAACCTTTTGTTCTCTTCTACTGATGGAATAGTTTGCTTAGGCGCGCTAAGCATGCAATGATATATAGGTACAAATTGAAAAAGGTGATGCATTTTTAGTGGGGGTTGTTCTTCTTAATGGTAGTTGGAAAACGATTAGTTGCTCATAGAAATAAGATAAAACAAAATGTTTCTTTTTGTCCATTGAAATTGATGATTTTTAATCTACAATACACGTGTTCCTCATTTTATAGTGCTTAATATCCTTCTTAAGTGTTTTTACTTACTTTTTATTACGAAGTTTGTACACTGCTAAACAAAAAATGTAATTTGTTTAACATTTGTAAAACCGTTTTACTTATATTTTATAGAGTTACCCGGTTTTCGATATTTTATGTTAAATTTGTTTCGTAATTATAACCCTTTTAGATGAAAATATTACCTTTTTAAATTCCAAGAAAATTCTAAAGATTGAGTAGATCTTTTTCTTTCTAATTTTTTACCTCATTTCTTTTATTGTGATGCCCAATTTTTTTTTTTATCATTACATATCTTTTTAAAGAAGACATTTTATATATAAATATTCTTCATCACTTGATCGGCTTGATGGCCATTTGGTTAGCGCTCTGGTCTTTGGTACCACAGCCTTCAGGTTCCAATTCTGGCCGTGGCATGAATGTTTGTTAGTGGTTCGGAATCTATATGAAACTGTAGATCCTGGCCTAATTAGACTATAGTGTACACCAAATGCCCGTAAACCGTCGAACCAAACTTTGATCAATTGAAGATTTTACAGTTTTAGATCGATCCGAATATCACTTAATTGAAAACTTTTAAGTAAAATTGAGTCTTGGAAATTGTATATATTTTTTTACATTTATTGACAGAACCTTGCAGATAAATGTCTTTCGTTACAAAATCTACGGAGATTATTGTTGTTTATTGCAAAAAGCTCCCATTTGGTAAAAGCGTCATTTAGAATATCTTTCATTAAGATGAATGATCTATGATCACAAAATCGTAAACAATATCCATGTTCTGCTCGAAATTGAACTGGAGTGCAAATGTGTCGTAAATAAAATTGGCCCAGTAAGGAAAATAACCATCATGCCTGATATTGTCTTCTCCTGAAGAAATCAAGATTAAGTTATTAAAAATAATAACTTAGCTAAATTACACTTATATAATTTACTTTTCGCATTTATTCTCTGAATTACAATTTATTCCACTGAAAAAAATCAATAAGTTTTCTAATAAAATAGGTTAAACGATTTAGTATAAAATTTCTCTTTTGATAACGTGTATGCTATAGTAAGCAGGATGCTTGCAAGTTAAAAAGAGCCATACGTCTTTCTTCATGCAAGATGTTAAATATCGAATTTAAGATTTGTGCAGTTGGATTTATTTCTATATTGACATAATGTGGCTTTTCCTGATCAGTGTTTTTATGCATCAGTTCAACTTTTGAGTTGCATGCAAAGTAATATTCAAATTGTAAGCACAGTAAATCAATTTGTAAGGCCATGAATATTAACAAGCACAAGCTACTCTGCTTTTCTTTCCTATTTGGAGATGCAACAGAAGTTTTGAAAGTGTATTTTTATTAAGTTTATATTCGTTGCATTTTTTTTTTTAAAACAAAAGATGTTTTTTAGTGAGAGGTTTGATGTTTTTTTTGTGAAATGTAAGCAACCTGAAACAGTTCAACAGGGACATTCTTCAAATAGCCGTGATAGCCATATGATGATATATAATTCCATATACGAAAAAATAAATGTACTAATGTACAAAGAAACGTATTTTTGTATTAGTTTAGAAATTCTTTTTATTGTACTTTTTAATAAATACAAAATTGTATACTTTCTTCTTCTGAAGTATGAAAACTATTTTAGATTTACATCTGACAGTCTGGTTTGCTTTTTTCTTCTTATCTAATTTAGTTAGATGCCAGGAATAACCCATTTCATTGCTACACTATTTTCCTAGAAAGTTCTATGTTTCGATGTATTAAAACTTTTTCTAGGCACTACTTGTATGCATTATGAATGTGATATTAGTCCTTCCCCCATGAAGTACTTAGTTCAGAAAAAATTGATGGAGGTCATTTCTGAAATGTTTATATCGATGCTTGAATTTACGAATATTTTTATTTTGTCTTAGATTTTTGTAACGATCTTTGATATATTGTTAGTAAAACAAAGGATTGCCTGTTGTAATCCTTTATAGACATTTTCTTTGGTTTCAAATTAATTTGCAAAATTTAATTTAAATTAGAGTACTTAAAAGAAGGCCAAAATAGTCGGTTGGACTGCGCCTTCGGTTCCAAATTAAGGGAGCTTGATTCGAAACCCAATAAGCAATGAACAGAAAGCTTCCATACCTATGCCAGGTATGCAATCAATAAATTCGAGGCTAAAAATTCCATAAGTTGGATTTGAGAAGGAGGATATGAGGATGCTAATTCACCTGTTGACACCCTTAACAACTAATTTTTCGTTACAAATTGCTGTTTCAACGGTTTCAAATTGTGGATGCAATGTAACAGCCTTCCAACCTGATGCACCCTAGGCAAGTCTGAAACTGTTACATATCTGCCTTCTATTAGTGCATGGTCGAAACAAAAACAATTATAACTTACATAAAGACAAACATTTTCGAATGAATTTTACTGATAAGTATTGTTTCTAATTATGTGTGAATTGTTTAAATTAAACGTTACTTGAAATATTTGAATTTTTTTGGTCTTATGTAGTATAATGATTGAAAATACATTAATTTTAAAAAGAAATTATTCATCAGATATCAAAAAGGTAATAAGATTCTCTATGGTTCACGTTGAAAGCAAACATAGTGTTTACCTGTCTCTTATATGTAACTCATAAAAATCTGATTATAAAAAATCTGATTGTCTAAATTAAGCATTACTTGAAATATTTGGATTTTTATCTTATGCAATATAATGATTTAAATTAAATTAATTTTTAAAAGGAATTATTTGTCAGACTTTAAAAGGTAATAGGATTCTTTATGTTTGACGTAGAAAAAAAAAAAGGTTTACTTATCTCTCATATGTAACTTGTAAAAATATGATTATATATATATTTTAATTTATTGTAAACTTTCTATCATGGTCAATTTGTTTATACATTTCTATTAAATGTGTAATTTTGTTTAATTAACAAGTTTTATTTTTTAAACTACTTATTATGAACTAATTAAGAATCAGAATAACAAGCATGTAAAAGAAATTATGACATATATCCATTGAATAAAAATTACAGATATAAATTTAAAAAGTATACTCTGAACATATATTATGTTAAAAATGAATTTTTAATTTCATAATGATTCATAAATCTAATTTCTATTCATATATATATAATTTCATATTCTCTGAATATGAAAATATATTATAAGAAATATTGCGAGTGATAAAATTAATTTTTGCATCATATTTTAAAGATGAGCTATTTTAAGAGTTAAATTTAAGAATTTTTCAATTTTACTAGAGGTTACGTATTATCTATACAATTTGGTTTCAAGTTTTCTTTTAATATTTATTATAAATCCTTTTTTTTTTAATTTAGGAGCTTTATTTTAAACTAGTACTTTAATTACTTAAATGATAATTTTAAAAGTTGATGTAAAAGTAAAAAAAAAAAAAAAACTTAATTCAAAGGATATTTTTATTCTTTATGTAAAAATGTTTTGTTATTTGTATTATAACACGCCATATAATTATCTTAAAGAAAACATGAGTAAAGAATAAAGTAACTTGTTTTCAACACATTTTACAGAAGGATTTCAGTGCTTGAGATGAAACATCTAATTTCCCTGCTTATTTAAATTTTTCTGAAACAGTGTGAAAATGTATATTCAATGTAAAATATTTATATTTTATAAATTAGTAAAAATTTAATGTTTAATTTATTCTCACTGCTGAAAAGGGCCACTGCTTTTAACTCACATAACTATAAAACCTACAATTTCCTATTAAAAATATTTATATGTTTATTAAATAAACCATGTATAAAATAGTGTTTGTATCATATTCCATAAATTTTAAATATTTTAATGTAAAATAAAATGCAGAGGTACAAATTTCACCATTATTCGTAATCTCAGTTTCATTTCATTAATCCTAGTTCTATTTTATTGTTTCTACCACTAGTTCCAATATTAAAGAATGGAGTTTTTAAATCGTAAATTATAAATTAATGCTTATGATAGCTGACTTCAAATAATTAATCTCATATTGTAAAAAAAAAGAAAATAGAAATTTTGAAATCTTTCATGAATGCAAAGTTTATAAATAGGACTACATTTTTCTGAAATGAATAATTATGTTTAAAAGTTACTACTAAAAGAAATTATTTCAAACGCCATAAGATCTTAAAATTATCGAAATACCTTTGCTTAGTAAAAAATATAGAAATTTTCTTAAAGTATTCTTTTTTTTTAAGAAAAAACCAGTAAATTAGTATAGTACCCAACCTAAATTTCGACAAGATGAGGTTTCCTCATTCAACCAAATTTGGTTGCTTCATTCATTTCATTAATTTATCTGAGAAAACAAATTTGCATTGCTTTATTCATTCGTTTAATTTACCGAGAAACCAAATTTTCATTGCTTTCTTCGTTTCTTTAATTTACCTGAGAACAATCTGAGCCATGCATTGTTTGTATCATTTTCCATACCTTTTAATAATTATAATACAAAAGAAGTAATAGCAAAATTTGTACATCTGCATGTTATTATCAAAATCTGATTTCATTAGTCGTAATTCTATTTGACTATTTCTACCCATAGATCCAGTATTACGGAATGTAGCTCTCAAATCTTAAATTATAATTAATGATGCCTGCCTTCAAATAATGTGTCTTGTATGCTAGAAGAAAAAAATCTAATCTTTCATTAAAATCTTCACTCTTATCTTTTAAATGGGACTTAATTCTTTAGAAATGCATAAATATGCTAAAAATTAGCACTACAAGAAACTATGATGCTTGACCATATAAAAATCATATGACCTTAAAATTCTCTAATTGCAGCAATTCTATAAAATATTTTAGAAATATAAGATAATACAAATATTTAAAATTCTCTTTTTTTTCCTGTTAAATATCAGTATTACATAAGCTGTCAAACAAAAATTTCGACAAGACCAGGTTTCTTCTTTTACCAAATTTGTGTTCTTTCATTCCTTAATTTTACCTGAGAACCCCTTTAATTCGATTAAAAACGATATTTCAGAGCCTTATCCCGTCATTTACTGAAAGTTTTTTTGTTTGCACAGCTATGTTTTTCTTTTTATGTCTTAAAACGCTTGCAATCCGAAAACATTTAAGCATCTTTATGTCTTTCCATAACATTTGCGTACAACTCTTCCGAAGGAATTTTTCTAAAAACAACTGATACCACGAGGCTAATGGCTGAATGATGGCATGATAAATCCCGTAACTTCTCCCAGAGTGAAATACCGAAAGCGAGGGTGAACTTTTAATTTTGGTTTCTTCTAGAGTTTGTTTCAACATCTGGCATGCTTCTATTCGCCAGATCTTTTTGCTACTAATTCACAAGCGGAAAAAAAATAGCAAATTAAATGCTCTTTGCATAGAAAAATGGCGCAGTTTCTTTTGAATACTACCGTACTTTCAGTTTTTCTAAGATTAGCTATTTGGAAGGAATTTCTGTATAAAATAACGGTATTTCTCAAGAAATAATTCCTTTTTTGAATTGAATAGTTTTATTGACAGCTGCATTTAAGGTAGTGGTGATATATTAATTCGCCATATTTAAATTGCTACAAAGGGATTGGATTAAGAGCAAATTCATTGCTTATCTCACTGTTTTCAATCTTTTAACCTTTGAGCCTTCTGGATAAAGAGAAAATATTTTGTCCCTACTAAGTCAAGGCATCCAATCAGTTTTTTTATTATACTAGTTGTTATTTTGTTATTTCATTTAGTTTTTGCTTTGAAAATGTTTAATTTAATACTAACATATTTAAAATATATAAAGTATTCATTCTAAAATATTAGTTCAAAATACTTATAATTAATAATTTGGTATTAAAGTGAAACAATTTGTTGAGTAAAAATAATTCATAAATAGGCCTGATTTTTGAGCGAAAATAAGCTTTGACATGGGAACTCAAAAATTATTTTAGGGATTATACTAGTTGTTATTTTGTTATTTCATTTAGTTTTGCTTTGAAAAATGTTTTGTTTAATACTAAGATATTTAAAATATATAAAGTATTCATTCTAAAATATTAGTTCAAAATACTTATAATTAATAATTTGGCATTAAAAAGTGAAACAATTTTGTTGAGTAAAAAATAATTCATAAATCTGATTTTGAGCGAAAATAGCTTTGACATAAACTCAAATGTATTATTTTATAGGCATTATACTAGTTGTTATTTTTGTTATTTCATTTATTTTGAAAATGTTTTGTTTAATACTAGATATTTAAAATATAAAAAGTATTCATTCTAAAATATTAGTTCAAAATACTTACAATTAATAATTTAGTATTGAAAGTGAAACAATTTTTTGTTGAAAAAAAATTCATAAATAGGCCTGATTTTGAGCGAAATGAGCTTTGATATGGGAATTCAAAAATTATTTTAGAGGTATATTTTAATTGATGTTTTGATTCCATAGTTGTCAAAAAAAATCTGCATTTTTAATTCTTTTTGAAATATTGGAATTCTTTATTCAACAAGATAAATCCTTAAATGTATATTTTAAATGTATCGATAAATGAAATCAACTAGTTCAACTAGTCAACTGATGATCATTTATATTATTTCTAAAATTTTCTTGCTATTTCTCTGGAGCTATTATTTATTTCCTAAAAAAATATTTTAATTTTATAATAAAATAAAAGACATTGTCCATTTTTCTAGATGAACTATTGAGCAAATTGACTAAATTAATTTTAATAAAAAATATTCTTTCAATTATGGACTAACTAATTTTTGCTTTAAAAATGCACCATACTTCCCGATGTTTGCTAGTCAATTACGCATATAATATTTGTAAAACATGTATATGACTAAAATAACTTCAGTGAAAAGAAAAATTAATTATTTGGTTGGGTTTTATATAGAGTGAACAATATGATGCAAAATTAAAAACTGTGTGTTCTTTACTTATTATTGCGAATGCTACTTTTTAAAGCCTCACAATAAGAAAATATAAAGCATTATTGAACTTAATTATCAAAAAATGCAACTGAAATAGTTAAATATTTAACCTAAAAATAATCATTGCTCAATTCTAAGGCCATTAATTGGTGTTATAATTCATATAGTGAGCTATGTGTAAATTACCAATACTATTAAAAGTTAACAGATCAAATTCTTTATCGAGCATTTTTAATACAATTCACGATTTAATTAAATTTATATTAATTAATTAAATTTGTTTCTGGTTCAATTCCTTAAAACTGTTAAGTCGAATGAATACATGAGACTGCAGTTTAAATAAACCATACATTAAAAACACTGTTTAGATTTAATTATGATTTCTGAATTAATCTACGCTTTTATCAATAAAATACTGTGTACTAAGTATATCGAGATAATATTTTAGGAATATATTTAGAAAATAATAATCAAATTTCTTCATAAGGCATATACATGAACTAATTAAGTTTTGATTTTTTTTTTTAAATATAATGCCACTGTAATCACTATAAATATATAAACACAATTATTAATAAGGTGAAAGGGTACAATGTTTTCTTTCATTCATTTAGTTAAAAATTCTTTTTATTTATACCTTTCATTTTTGTTTAAATTATATTTAATAATTGTTTTTAAATATAGTGTGTTGATTTTAGGCTGTTGTGGTACTTTTTTTGAATAATTTAGTATTTTTAAAACATAATACCACTATTTTACACCTCCATAATACGAATTTTTTAAAATATAATACCACTATTTTACACCTCCACAATAATGAATTTGTAAACATAATACCACTATGATGATCATTATAAACATATAAATACAAATTTATTAATAATAGACAAAAGGTACGAGGTTTTCTTGCATTCATTTGGTTAAAAATTTATTCATACCTTCATTTTTGTTTAAATTATATTTAATAATTATTTTAAAAATATATAGTGTTGATTTAAAGCTGTTTAAAAAACGATACTTTTAATAATTAAGTATTTTAATTAATTATTTGAAATATTAAAAAATTAAAATGTATATTTTCTATTTAGTTTTATTATCATATTTTAACCAAGTTATTGGCATCATACAGTAAATATGTAAAATCTATATTTTGCATTAGACTGAGGGTGTAAATAAAATTTTTAATGTTCAAAAATGGAAATTATTTAAATTAATTATCTATAATTTTCTACTCATATATTTTAATGACATAATCTGGCACACAAAATGTTGAAATAAGTTTAATTTAAAAAGTTATCAGTAAATATTTAAAGGTGTGTATGATATGTATTTTTGTAAAAATTTATTTCATTTCAAATTGTTTATTGTTTATTCTATATAATCAGTATTGGATGTAGATTAAAAGTTGATCTAAGTTGCTAACTGCTTGGAATTCTGGGTGACAAAAGAAAATTATATTGATAGTTAAATTCATTTTGAAGAATAAGAAATATAAAGGCTTAATTTAAGTATTCCAAGTACTATTAATTTCTTTTAAATTGATGAGAAATATATAGAATGTCATTGTGATGTTAAATAGCTTTTTAAAAAATTAAGCCTTTTCATTGAAAAGTTCTGAAGAAACAGATGCCCTTTTTTTTTTTTTTAAATTTCCAAGCCTCAAAAATACCTGCTGTGCCCACATTTTTACTACATTTTATACCTCCATGATTTCTTGAGGAAAAAAAAAAATTAAAATTAATTCATTTGCGTTTTGTGTATAGAGCTTAACCGTGAATAGAAATGGTTTAAGTTTTCGTTGAATAGGATAAAGTGATTAATTTAACTGTACCTAAAGGTTTAAAAATCTGTCAAGTAACAATGAAAAATGACCCTACAAGTGCATACGTAGAATTAAAAAAAAAAAATAATGTGTGCTTATTTTTTTTGGGTAAAAGCACACATGAGATCTCCTGAAAAATGTTTTAGATTAATTTTAAAAGAAACTATGGTCTCAGACGAGGAAGATCACTTTGACGAAATAAGACTGCGCTAATTAATTATTTTCAGCTGAATACAAACATAATTTTTTATCGCATTGAGTTTTCAATAAGTTCGATAGATTTACTTTTTGGAAATCTAGTATTAATTTCATACCGAATCTTACTGTCAGAAGAAAAATCAAACTTATTGAACGTTTATGACATTGCTCGACTTGTTACTCAGTAATAAAACAAGAAATTAGAGTACGTGTTTGAATCTTTTGAGATGTCCATTTGTAAAGTGTTTTCAGAAATGTGGAGACTCAATGATTTATATGATATATGTTTACTATAGAAGTTTTCTAGGATTCTTCCCATATTACATGTAAATGTTTGAGTGTTACATGAAGAATTCTTCTTGAAAAATTTTTAAAGACTTCTTATTGAACGTTAATGACATTGCTTGACTAGTTGATCAGTAATAAAAGCTGACATTGTAAATTAATTTGAATCTGTTTGAGATGTCCATTGCAAGCATTGTTTTCAGAAATGAGCAGACTCAGCGACATATTTGATAGATTCCTGTTGGGAGTTTTCCGGGATTTATCCCATATTGTGTGCAAATGTTTGGGTTTGGCATTAAAAGTTTTTCAAAACTTCCTATTGAACGTTAATGACATTGTTTGACTTGTTGCTCAGTAATAAAAAAGCAAAAAATTAGGAGTACGTATTTGAATGTGTTTCAGATGTCCATTGTAAGTATTGTTTTCAGAAATGAGCAAACTCAATTATATATGATAGCTTCCTGTTCGATTTTTTTCGGGATTCACTCCCATATTGCATGCAAATATTTGGGTTTTTGCATTAAAAAATTATTCAAGAAAAATTATTCAAGACTTCTTATTGAACGTTTATGGCATTGTTTGACTAATTTCTCAGAAATAAATCTGACATAGTACATTAGTTTGAATATGTTTGAGGTGTCCATTGCAATTATTGTTTTCAGAAATGAGCAGACTCAATTACATATATGATAGCTTCCTGTTCGGAATTTTCCGGTATTCCTCCCATATTACAGACAAATGTTTGGCTGTTATATTAAAAATTCTTCAAGAAGGCATCCTTTTCCCCCTCCCATTGCCAAAATGTTCGATCATACATTAGTGGAATTCAAGACCTAATTAATTAGATTTTTACCAAGATTAATTAGATTTTTTGATTAATTAGATTTACAATGAAGTACAAAAAATTTAAAGAAGGTTTTAAGAAATCTTATTCGCTGTTAGATGGCCACTGGCAAAAATGCAAAGCTTTAAAACAAATTTACTGCTAAGAATTTAATACTTTTCTCTCACATTGAACATTAACAAAGTCGTGTTATTGTTTAATATAAGAAATAACATTTCCTTATATTCATTGACATTTATTCCATTCATAATAACTCGTATTATCATGGATGGATAAATGTTATTTTTCATGATTCATCTACAATAAATAAGAATATTAGTTATTATGGTCATATAATGTCTACGATGATTTTTCAACTATGATATTTGGAAAAAGCCTGATGTTTCTTCTTCACTACAATTACTAAAAGAACCTAAATGTATTACGGAAGTCTTTCTAGACTTTCTCGATTTGTAAAACCTAGATTCCCCTAGATCCATCGCAGTAGCAGCTTTCCACCTGGAGACTGGACATGTTTATCTTGCTAATCATCTACACAACTTTGGTATATATAACAGTCCTTTGTGCAACCAGAAATCTGAAATAGACAAAGATCATTTGCTATGTTGTTCTTCATTGAATGAAGAAATCTTGTACAGCAGATATTGGGGTAGGGAGTTGATGCAATTGGCATCCAGCGACTTATTTTTTTTATCTTTATGTAGTCACAGTTTTGATGTAATTATTGGCATTGTCATGAGTTACTATTTTTGTTCTGTTTTTGCTGTTTTTGTATTACATCTTTATGCTCCAAACTCATGCATCTGTGATGCATGGAAGCAAAATCAAGTGCTTTTGTAATAATAATAATAATAATAATAATAATAAATTCAAGAAAATTTTTTAAAACTCCATTAGATACAATTGGAATCTTTTTATCTTCAAAATAATAATAATAAATTCGCTCTAAAAATCTTTAAAACGCGCAGAAACCATTAGATACAATTGAATCTTAATAGAGACTTTATCTTCATTGAGTGATGCTCCTTAAATATTCAAAATTTGCTAAACTTTGCAGAGTAATTTTTTTTTCTCCAGTTCTTTTGAAGAAATTTCAAGTAATCTTAATTTTCGCCCAATTTGCACTTTATCCTACAAGACCACCATTTTATGAAAAATTTTTTTTTTTTTATTTTAATATTAATGAACAATAATTATGATATTAATATAATTCTTAAATAACTATGTGTAACGAACTCGATATTCGCAGTTTACCCTATGTTTTAAAATTAAAAATTTTATTTTCCTGGAATTTCAATCACACATTGTACTCTAAATCGACATTTATAGAATTTGTATGAGAATTCAACCAAAAGTGCAAAACATTTCTTAAAAGATAATGTATATATATATATATATATAATAAAATATATATAATAAAAACTGGTGTTCGATTATAGTATTGATGAATCTAAGGTAAATTTTTCACAACAAGTTTAACAAATAAAAAAAAAAAATTCTTACGTTATGGATGACATGAATCTAATTGTTGTATAATGAATTTAAGATATTTTCAAATTTTATTATCATAAATGCTTCTTTCGTTAAAAATATTATTTCTTGATTACAAAGAAAATTAAATGAATCAGAAACAAGACTAGACAATCATAACGCATAATTTTTACCTGTATTTTCATTCATTTAAGAACAGAAAATGATTGTTTTCTATCAATTAAAACTTTTAAATTGTTTTATATAAAAAACATATATTTTCTTAATGATAAATAACTCATTATTTTTAAATTTTAATTTTCACAAAGCAAATTCCTGAGTCAAGTTAATTAAATTTAACTAAAAGTTTTTGCTTTAACGTTGAAGTAAGTATGGTTTGGTTTGGTTTCTCGCTCTACGTCATTTTTTGCTCACATTGGGCCAATTGGATCAGTACCTACAGTTCAACGTCGATTCTGAACCACAAACAAACATCCATGCCATCACCAGGATTCGAACCTCACTGAAATAAGATATTAATTTAGAAAACAAATTTTATTTATTAAAACAAAAATGGACTTATAAAAATTTCCTGGGAGGAAGAGACTGATAAAAGGATTGAATAAGAGATTTATAAAAAAAATAGACTTCTTGATTGCATTCGATTTTATTTTTATTTAAACTATAAACTATAAATTATCACCTCGTGTTCAATAGAGTACTCCCGATAGAATAGTGTTAGAAAAGAGGCAAATAATTATAGAAAAATAATAATGTCGAGAAAGTACATAAAAAGAAGTATTTAAAAATAGTATTAGCATGCAATAAACGTAAGATACAAATATTATTTCATTTAAATATTAACTTCTAATTGTTGGATTACTATATACAAATTTTATTTTTTGTTGTAAATATATTTCAAAATTTTGTGTCACTTCAAAAGCTGTTTATAAAAGAAAGTGAAGTATTAAAATTAATTTAAAAATAAAAATGCAGCTAAATTAAGACAACAGAAAAAAGGAATAGCACAATATCATTGTTTGGAGTCATTTAGAATTGTTGAAGTAATTTTAAATTTTCTCATTCACTGTAAAAAAAAAAAGTATTTTGTTATTGAGCAAATCTATATTGCTTACTTGTGTATAAAAAAAATAGTTACAGTCAGCATAGCAATGGATATTTGTTCGATCTCAAATATGACCATCTCAAATATTGCATCACAACAGACTTATGTGATCACAATGATTTATGATGAATTATGTGCTTGGCGCTTATGTGAATTATATGCTTTATGTGAATTAGGGTATTGCAATGAATTATGTGCTGAACTTTATATTAAAATCGAGAAATTCAACAACAAGGAAAAAACTATTTCGTCTGAACGTTTGAATTAGTCTGTACTAAAAGATCAATTGATCTGCATATTTGGACACTTGCTGAAGCATCACCAAGAATTGTATATCTTTCTATAATATATTGTAAGCCTTTTAAACGAATAAAATATTTTGAATTAATTGTTAGAAACAAATATTATAAAAAAGAAATGCGCAAATGTCAATAGCCATCCAAGTTTCATTGTTTTTAATATAGTGCAGTAATAGGAACGTAGAAAATTCAATTGTCGCGGGTTTGACCTTCGTATGGAATACAAATTATGAGTAAGAAAACGACATGAAGTGAAGAAAACAAGTCTCGGGTTTAGGCTGTACCGGCCACAATGAAGTCTTACAAGAGAGTCTATTTCTGCTTTAATGCTGAACAAGGCCTATACTTTTAGAGTTTCTCCCTTAGACAACCTCCATCCAACCTTGCGAGATGTCGGGAAGTGACCCATAGCTTTTAATTTTAGCAATATCCTCCATGAACCGTGAAGGTCTGGTTAAACTAACATATTAATACACAGAAACTAAATGTTCCACCCATCTGCTAGAAGCCAGGATGAAAGAGATGTGTTGCGCAAGATTAAAGCGCGCAACCAAATCTCAACTCAATAGACAGGACATAGGTCACCATACACTGAAAATATATGGATCAGAATACTTTCAATGTTAGTCAAAAGCAAGGTTAAGCAAGACAAGAACTAAATTTCAACTTATTAAAGTATACGTAAAGAGAAAAGTTTGAAAAATAAAGATAGTGAAATCGTAACAAGGCAGTCCGAAAAAGATATATATATTTTCTCGACGAGAAGGACAAGAAAAAAAAAATAAAGGCTTAAATTCTGGGACACACCTCGGATGCGGGAGAGCCGAACACATCTAAGGACATGTACTCCAGATGGGGCTTGAAATTTCGAGAATAGAAAGAAATAATCTTTGATTTATTTTCAAAATCTGATTTCACTTTTAAGAATTTTTGAAAAAAAAAAAGCGAATTTCTTAGACCTTTTATCATTTTTATTTATTTTATGTTGCTTCTTTACAATGGAAATTCTAATTACTTTGTTAGTAATTAACATGATGATTACAAGTACTGATATTACTATTATACATAAAGATTATAAATATGGTTTTATTTTAAGCTGCACATTAGTTCACAGGTTTTGACTGCAAACATATATTTTTATACGATGTTACTAAATTAGTAAATGTTCCATAAGTTATGTAAGAGCATGTGTTAAACGTTTCCCCATACCTAATAAAATCACAAATTTAGTGTTATAAAAATGCAAATCACTTAATTTAAATTACTGAAATAAGAATAAGACTAACTAAGAAATGATGATGTAAATAAGAATAATTTTCAAATACTTTGAAAAAAAAAAAGGAAAAAAACAAAGTTGAGTAAATCTGTAGTTAGGTGTATATGGTAAAGTTAATAAAAAATATATTTGCAGTTTTATGAAATTAAAATTTGAGTATTAATTAATCAGTGTAAATGTATATACTATATAAATATTTTATGATTATTTAATCATTATAAGAGAATACACTGAAAAAAATTCGTTGTAAACCAACAAAACAAGAACAACTGGGTAAAAAATTGAAATTAAAATGTAAAAAAATTATTTGAATATTTACAAGTATAATATAAAAATAATTAAAAATAAAAAATGAATTGTGGCATGTCAATATTTTTGTGTTGATTTTAACAGCTTTAATGAACGCCTCTATATGTCGGAATATTAATTTTATCAATTTTATTGTGGTGTTTTTTCCCATTTTGTCGCATATTCTACAAGTTATTTTCTCCTGCTATCCATTCGCCTTATGGCCAAATGGTTCGCGCTCCAGCCATTGTTACCATAAACTTCAGGCTCAAATCCTGGGGGTGGCATGGATATTTATTAAGGGTTTGGAATCTACTTTAAACTGTAGGTCTCAGTCTACTTAGCTCTTAGTGTGTAAAATGAACGTATAGCAACAAACCAAAATCACCTGCTGTCTTAAGTTTTTCTCACTTTCTTTAGTGAAAAGAAATAGTGGAGTGTGATCATTTATGGTGATTGTGGAAGCATTAACAATTTTCTCCATACCAGATAAAAAATTTTAACCGTCACCATGCAGGGTCAGTCATCATCCTTCCGAAAATAAAAATATATGCCTGGCTTAGTTTCTGACTCTATGAAAGAAATTACCACTCAGCACATTAACATATATATTCGAGCTGCTGTAATTCTTATTGCTTATAAAATGAAATGTTGTGATTTGGAGAAGCACAGCATTCCCAAATAACATTTCCTCCACAATGTGCTTAATTGTGTAGCAAAATATTTATTTTGCGAACATCAAATTTAGTCTATTCCGAGAAAATTACATTTTCACGAACTTCAAGAGTTCGCATCTTTTATTTTAATGCAAACTCTAAATGTTCCTTCCATGACCTCAATAATAAAGTTTTTGTCCTATTCCTTAAAATCATAGGGATTACATATCCGATATACTTATATGACAGTGTTATGTTACTTTTTCTGAAACAACAACGTCAAATGTAGGAATTGAAATTTTAAACTTGCAATTTTTCCAAGCTATTACGAATTTAAAGAAGCGAGCAACAGAAGTGCTATGAAAAACTGGATGGTCTCTTCCGTAAACATCCGATGGTATACGAGAAATATTTTATGCATCAACTGATTTTCCTAAATAAGGAGATATTATCGTTTCGTTATATACGTATTTTTCGTTATATACGTATCGTTTCGTTATATTTAAAGTTAAATTATCAAATATTCTTCTAATTTGTGTATAAATACATTACAAGTATATTTCATAGTGTTCCACTATCTTTAGAGATTCTATATTATTGTGAGAGACAGTATGTTTGATATGAAAAGAAAAAATCTTATCAACGTCGCACGAAATGTTCTCCATGAAATTTTGACGATAAATACAGTGATTAACATCAATGGGAAGTATGTTGTTGTGGTTTTTAAATGCAGTCCTGAAGTATTCCGCTACTGAAATAAAATAAGTAGCAAATTAATTGTTGTAAAAAATACAAGGTCGTAAGCTACCCTAATATTGCGGCACTGTAATTTGGACCATCAGTGGAAATTCGTAACTCTCACTCTCATTCTGTAACCCAAAGAAGGGACTTTCTGGTCTTCCTCGACTTATGAAGGAAAATTTCGGTTTGGCTCATTTGTGAAGTTTCGAATTGGGCTCTCTGAATTCGAAAACTCAAATCGCCAACCACAAAACCTTTCAAGACCTATTTATTACATATTTAACAATTAAATTGACAGTTTAAATATAAGAAAAGATTCAAGGCATTTACTTAGTTTTATTTGAATATTTTTAAAGAAATAATCGCCATAATTATCCAGATTTAATTTATTATATATTTTTTTCTTTTCTAAATCAAAAACTTCTCATTGCATAAAAATATGTAATTAAAAGGAAAAAAAAAATATTCATTCGAAGAATTTGACATTATAAGAGTTATAATGCCAAATAATGTTATTATATACAGACTTAAAAAAAAAGAATTAAAATATTTCAAGCATTAAGTATATAATCATAAAACGAATTTTTAAAAAATAAATAATTAATTATCTTTTAAAATAGCCAGTCCGTATGAATAATTATAAATCCTTTATGAATCTTTTCTTACAAAGATCGAAAGTTATATAGTCACTGTTTTCCTTTCTACCGTATACTTTCTCTTGAAAATTATTCTCTT
This sequence comes from Caerostris extrusa, assembly GCA_021605095.1. Taxonomy (NCBI): domain Eukaryota; kingdom Metazoa; phylum Arthropoda; class Arachnida; order Araneae; family Araneidae; genus Caerostris; species Caerostris extrusa. The sequence continues at coordinate 19,685 of BPLR01001223.1, read as the reverse complement.
TTATATATTTATTACAATAATCAGAATAATTTTTTATTCTAGATTAAGATACAAAATAGCTGAAAACTGAAACTAAATGTAAATTAGCATTAACTATAAAAGTTAATGATTATTATTTATAAAAATATCCAAATAACTTGATTTTGACTAAATATTTTTAAATAAAATAAATCTTTTGATAATTGAAAATTTGTGATAATTGTGTGAATTAATTAAGAAAAATTGGCAAATAGAAAAAATTAAAAATTGAATTTTGTAAAATTATTGCTTTTTTATTTATTCAAATTATAAAATTTTGAAAAATTAATAAAATGATTCCTTATTAGCCTTTCCTTGTTAGCAATAACCAACAGATAATTTTATGTTAAGTTATCAATAATTGACTCAATAATTTAACTAAAATAACTTTGTAGAACTGCTATTTATTTATTTTTTTTTATTGTTTGGTAAAAAGAATTATTATAATAACTATATAATTAATTACAATTAATTAATTAAATTTTCCTGTTTAGCGTTAACGTTTTAATGTTTTAATTATAAACATTATATAATGTTAATCTTATTTGTCTGCCTTAATAATTGCAATTTTTAATAAGAAAAAAAGGTTACAAGGAGCATCTAAACATAAAAAGCAAGTCTTTTAACAACAATTACTTAATATTATCTGAGCAGACAAAAATGTAATATTTTAACAGATTAAAGTTATTAAATAACAAAAAGCACTTAAACACATTGAATATAATAATTAAAAATATGCATTTTGATACATTATTTAAACTTTATTTTAATATAAGTAAGGGAAGAATAAGATATAAATGCAGAAATTTTTCATTAAAAAGACAAAAACTAGACAAGTAAGAGTCCAAGTGTTTATCTGTGTTAAAGGGCGTAAATAAATAAATATAATTTTTTTTTAATTGCTAAAAATAATTAAAACATATATATATGCAATTAACATAATTTCTTGTGTAATTTAAAAAGTAATTTTAGTATAAATATAGGGAATTATTAAATAGTAGGAAATTGTTATGTAACAACATGCAAGTCAAATTTTGTGTTGTTATAATAGAAATTAAGTAATTATGGTACAGGAAAAATCACTCGTGTCAATAATGATTGAAAATAACAAATTAGAAAGCAGATTTTATGAATTACTTTAAAAAATTTGAAGTTGCAGTTTTAGAAGGGATGCAAAATTTAAAATACTTTTCAAAAGTAAAAATAGTTGAAAAATAAAAGTATTGCGTCCAGTATAAATTTACATAAAATAATATAAACTGAATCCTCTATGACTTCAGAAACTTAATTACCTTAAAATTTATAACCACATTGAATTTACAGCATATTGAATGAGTAAGCAATAAATTTAAATTAATGTGGATTATCATGCTTTCAATAATGACTTAGATATCTTAAGAAGATGCCTATTGCTTTTTGAATTGGTGAATAGTTAATACAACTATTAAATTCTATCCAATACCTCTAATAATATTTTAGTACGTACCTGAAAACTCCTATTTTGCATCTCTTTTTCATATTGCTAACTTCTACTTTACTATACAAAATTGATTGAAGAAATATTGATACACAATAGATCTTCTCATAGGAAAACTTGACAGTCTGCATTATATTGTTAATACGAATAAATTCATTATTAATTTTAACAACTTTAAAGTTTGAATAAATATCTTTTGAAGGTTTCTGAATTGAATAATTCGTTTATGGAGATGGGGACATAAACGAATTATTCAAGACATTTATACTAACTTTAAAATTGTTAGGATTAATAATAAGAAAATTCGTATGGTAGAGTTCATTATATGAAAGGCTTCGCAGTCTCAATTTATAAAAAAGATATTAATAACAATTCGCCTTGTTGGAATTCATATTAAATTTCAGCGCTTATATATCTTCGACCTTAAAATCTACACCTATGATTTCAAGCGTGATTGATACGTAAATATTCCAAGCAAATATATATGCAAATATTTTGATAAATACACATTTTTGAAAAAGAAAATAAAGTAATCTTTCAAAAGAGGACTATAAAGTTCTCAGAGGTTCAAAGAAATATAACAATTCTTTAGAATAATAAGTATAGCATAGAAAATATTTAACAATATACTTCAGAACTCCATTTAAACAATGCATTATTTATTCAAATATGCAGAAATATCTCAATTTCCTGTAGAAACCTAACAATTCAATTTTTAAAATGTTCCCATTTTTAAAAATTTTGTTAAATTGTTGGTGATTTTAATACACTTCAAAATGTATTAAAAATTATCTCGTTTAAAAAATTGTTCATCATTTTGCTTGCTAATCTTATTGCTTATAGAATATATAATTGTTCTTTATACTGTTTTCTTTAATTAAATTAATTATTAACCGAAGGAAACAGTACTATGTATGAAATGATGAATTGGAGTGATGGTCGCATAAATTCATATAGCGTGTTTTTTTGTTTTTCAAACTTATACTTTCTGACATTTTGATCTGAGACCATTTGCCATTTGAAGCTCATGTGGCAGATGCAGCATTAGCCAGGTTACATGCACCTTGGCAGATATACTGCAATGCACTGATATTTTGCCCTTGTAATTTGGAAAAAACATCCAACTACTTTGCCTGCGCACATTCCTTCTTAAGTACATCAGTAGGACTTTCCAGCCTATATTTCAGTACATATCTGGAGCATAGACACAGAAGTTTTTATTTCGGTATCACTTGCTGAGTTACAAAACCAAGCTTTCTTAGTTGGGAAATCCTATGCACTATTCATCATGTCGGCCCAGGCCCTTTTCAAAACAAAAAGCATTATTTTTAAAAAAGAAATAAAGGCCTATAATTATAAGGAATATTTGGCACTGACTGATCACAGTGACTTTTTTATTTCACTGGCTCTGTAAACAGAATTAATCGTAATAATTCTTAAGAATATGCTTTCTCAATTTATAATTTTTTTTAGTAAAATTCAAATAAATTACTCCAAATGTCACTTAAAAATTGTCTTGGAAGAAGTATTCCAGGATAAAAAGAAATAGTTTAGCTGATATATCATGAAATACATTTATACAATAGTATAGTATAATATGTAATACTGTATCCATATATTGTTGGTGATATACAGATTTTGAAATTGTGTCTTTCATATATATATAAAACAAATTTAATGTCCCATTTATTATAGAATGAAATTAAAATTTTATTCCTGCTATTATTATTATCATTATTACTGTTAATAAATTAATTATTGTTTTGATTAGTTATGAATATAATTATTGCAATTATTACTTTAAGAAAGTATTCCAGGCTAATTATATTATTATATAGGATAATTAATTAATAAATTAAATTTTAATTATTAATTATTTAATTTTATTAAATAATATTTTAAAACTTTAGAGATTTATGTTTGTTATATTATTATAGTATTAATTTATTATTTATTATATTATTATAGTATTCCAGAAAATTTCAAACTTATACTTTCTGACATTAATGGAACTTACATATTTGTGTTTCCCAACAAGTTTTATTATTCAGTTCTAACTGAATGAATTTCAAACAGGCCAAAAATTATAATTCAAAAGAGAAATTTTATCTCACTAATTATCAATGTATCTTTTATGCATTTAAATATCTTAACAGATGGTCTATCAATCAAATCATTTGCATTCAATTTAAAAATGCAATTATTAACATGTTCATTATAATTAAAAAACATATTTATGTTACATTAATTATACATCTATAGTTCAAAAACCTGGTGAAAGTAAGTCATAGATTGATAATCTGAGGGAGTAAAAAAAATTTTAATTAATTTTATCAGTATTTTCATTAAACACTTCGGAAGAATGTAACCAATTTTGATTAATTTACTGTTTTAATTACAATTAATTTACAATTTAAATTAAATACAGTTACAATACAAATTTACAATTAAATGCAGTTAATTTTACAATTTTGATTAATTTTTTACCTTTTCGTATTTTAAATTGAGCGGCATTTTTTTTTATTATTTCAGTATATTAAATTCACGGTAAAATTGTAAAGGTGCACCTAAAAATTACTTAAGACATTTAAAATTGATTTATATAAAAGGTCTACATTGTGTTATTTTAGGTATTAAAATAAATTAAAGTAATAAATGGAAAAAAAAATAATGAAACACAAACTAGAAAAAAATTCAAAAATCAGAAAATTTGGAAGTTGGACTATTTTATCATTAATTAGAAAAGTAAATATACTTATTGATCACAAACATAGCAATACATTTATTTCTATCATAGAGTTACATTTTTTTCTCACTTAGATCTTGATATTGTTTCTCTTTAATTTTTATTGTTGTATTGTTTATTTGTATATTGTATGTTTATTATATTATATTTATTTATTATATTATATTATTATATTCACTTATTATATTATATTATTACATTCACTTATTATATTATATATTATATTTATTATATTAAAATTTATTTGTAATATTGTTGTACTGATGTATTTTTTATTGTTAGTATTGTTTATATTTATTTTTTATTTTTACTTTACTCTTTATTTTTATTTTCAACTTTATTTCTATTACATTCAAAATGAACTTTTTAGTGACAAACTCTTTAAAAAGTGTGTGGTTAAAAGTACTCTTCAAAACTTTGCGGTTAAAAACTACTCTTTAAAACTTTGCACTTAAAAATTTATTATTTGTAATTTATAACTTATATGAAATTTATAGGATGACAACTTCTTTTATTTAATTAAAACTGCTAGAAAGTTAAAAAAATATGATTTATTATGAGATACTATAGAAATATTACACTTTAATTTTGAACATAATTTTTTATTTCAAACAGCATTGTTGATACATTGAGAAATTACGGAGGTATTTTATATATTACTTTAAAAGATTTAGAAATGTATGTTTAGATTACCTTCAATATATATGGAATTTGCAAAACAGTATTTTTAGTTCTAATCTTTTAAATAAAATTTGGTAGCTGAAATTACTTTCTTGCCAATCCAATGAATAGAAAACATAGCAAAATAGAGAATGGAACCGATGGATTAAACTTTATATTCACAAGGTGAAACAAATTTAATTTGTTTTGTTTGACATATAATGTTCTTTCGTGATGCAGATGAAATTTTCTGTATCTTTATAAGATCTCATACTGTCGTTATGTTGTAGCCATAAGCGCCCTATTTTTAACTATGTACCTTCATTCTTTTAATTATTATTTTCTGAGTTTATACATATATTTGCACCATGATATACAGAAAGTTTTTAAAAAAAAAACAAAACTTTGGAGTATGATGAAATCTTTACAGTAAATTCCTGAAAATTTGAACTAATAAAGTAATATAAATAAATTTGATAATTATAACAACAAATATTTAGAAATTGTGCTATCACAATATTGCGGCGTTTACAACTTGAAATGACAATTAACCTCGAATAAAATGAAAACTTAAGTATAGTTTTCTGTCACGATTTAAATCCAACGTCCTTTAAAATTTAAAAATTAGAGAATTTGAAGTCAAAAACAGGAATGTTAATTAATTCATGGAATTTTTATTGTATTAAGTAGATTAAAGTGATAAATAGAAATACTTGCTAAGAATGAGGATTTTTAATGAAAATCTAGAAAATTAAAGATTTAATTATTACGTAGATCATTACGACTGACAACTTGAGGCTAAATATGTCTTGTATCACTTAAACATTATTCTCAGTGCCATTCGTTGATTGTATAAATTAAGAATGCATAAGAACTATTTCAAAATAATTTAACGAAAACAACATTTTAATGGATTAGAATGGCATGTGATCGAAGGTATATGTTTTCAGAAACAGATGCGCCATTACTTCTTACAATAGCAAGAAAAAATGGCACTGTGGTCCTGATGGCAGTTAATATTATTAGCATGGTTTCAGAGAATAAATCTGACCTTTTCATCTGCAGTAAGAAGGTTGATCTGTGTTATTTTTAAAACCTTTTAATCTGATGTTCAAATGTTTCTGGCTTTTTTACAGGCAAATTAAAATGCAAAAACTGCTATAGTATCTGCAACTTTTTGGGAATTTAGTGGAGATATCAGCACGACTTAGCTTCCATTTACAAGACAGCAACTTTCCTACAAAAATATCCAAATCTAATAATGACCAAATTTATAACCAGATATAAATCCACTTATAAATTTTAAATATTTTGGGGTATGTTAGGTATTGGAATATATAAAGCTGGGAAAAATATCATTCTGTTGAAGAATTCCATATGATTATTGAGAAATTGTTGTACTATTCATTTTTCAAAAAATACTTGAAACATGGATAAAATGTTTTCCACATAATTCGTTAGGAAGTAACACACACACTCAAAAAAAAATAATATGAAAATATAAGTTAAATTATAATTTCATTTTTATTTAGTTATACTTTTGCATGGCTATATATTTTTATGAGTTATGAATATCACTTAAAAATATTCATTTTAAAATTACACTTTATAAAAATTTTATTTAGAGAAATTTTTACTCACAATCTTTTAAATAAATATTATTATCATGTTTAAATTGCATTGTTTATATTTGTTAACTTTTTATTTTATGTTTAAACTTTTAGGGGGATATTAGAATCATATTAACTATGAAAGTTTCTATTCAAATCTAATATGCATGCCATATTTGTGTTATGTCCTTACAAAAAAAAAGAAACCTTGAGTTTATGAAATATTTTTGGAATAAAATAAGAGAAATATAATAAACATGATAAAATTAAAATGAAAATTCGTTTGATATATCATAAAAGATATCAGAACCTTTTTAACTGTACAGAAATTAGTTTGTAATTAGAAGACTCTTTTGTGAATACTTTAATTCAGTTTAGCAGCAAAAATAAAGATAAATGCTTTTTTAAATGTTCGAAGAGCTTAAAGTGCTAATACTCCTGTTTGCTTTGCAATACTTGAAAAGACTTAGTTGCAAGAAAAATACTTTTGCCAATACAACCAACTGTTCTTTGAATAACATTAAAATAACATTAATACAACAAATATTAAGAATGGGAAGAAAAAATTGTCATTGAAAAAGTAAAAGGATATGCATTTGCTAACTGAATAGACGTCGAAGAAAGAAAAAAAAATTAACTTTACAGTTTGTCACACAAAAAGTGATTTGTTTAAACAGCCCTTTTGTTGAAATTAAAATTAGTACTTCAAGCGACGATGTTCATCCAGGTAGTTGTTGACTTTGAAGAGGAAGCAAATAACTGCCTTTTCCGAATAAAATAATCAAATTTCAGTCTCTCTCTCTTTGCTGATTAGAGAACTTAAAAAATTTTTTTGTAGTTTTTTAGTAGTGTGAAAAATCTATAAACGATACTTTTTTTTTTTTATCGGATTTGCTCTCTGAGCCTCAGAAAAGCCCTTCCGTATCGTTCGAAATCCAAAAAAAAAAAAATCTTCTCTGCATACATTATTGATCTACACCTGGTTTTTGAATATATTATAAAACTTCCAGGGGCATTGATTAGAAATTGAAGATTTATGAGTCGATTAAAAAATGCTTAACATAAATGTATTGTTGGAAATAATTCATTTTGGCACGAGTGTCAAATTAAAATTACTTTCCTCGCTTTTCTGATCACTGTTACATTCAAAGCAAGAGGAGAATAGTTCCTTAATCCTGAATAATTATCTGCTCATCTTAAGGGACACAGCAATGGAAGATGAAGGAGTTTTCCTTCAGAAAAAGACCCTTGGTATTTTTAAGGAAAATTACTCTTTTTGCGTCATTTTTTTAAAAAAGAAACTGCGATGTTTGATAATATATCTTACCGAAATTAAGTTCTTTAAAAGACACTCTGAGAATGTAGCGTAAACTCAGCTATATTAAAATCGTAATATTTACATTAAAAGCTTTGAAAAGGATAGTTTTTTTTTTTTTGGCACTGACGTTAAGAATTATTTTAAAGTACGTCTTTTGAAGCACAATAATTCTAAATTTTAAATCTAAATCAGTACAATATAATTTATTTAAAATTTAAATAATATAATAATAATAAAATAATAATAATAAATAAATAATAAAATTTAAATAAAATTTAAATAAAATAATTTAACAACTAAATTAAATAATAAATAAATAACAAATAATAATAATAAATAAATAATAAAGAATAATAAATAAAGAATAATAATAAAATTTTAATTAAATAATTCTTTGTTGAATAATGAAATATTGTTAGTTTCTCATCATTTTATTATCGTTAATTTATCATCATTTATAATTTTCATTAAGGGAAGTTAAACAATCGATTAATACCTACATCTGTCTTTATTAATATTAATCATTAATAAAAAACACAATCTGTTGCATAGAATGGCAATGTAGGATAATTTTAAAGGGATATACTGCATTAAATAGAGGGCAAAAAAAATTTTTGACTTCAAACATAAAAAAAAATATTTTTAACAATAAAATATATTTTTTTTAGTTTCTCACCATTTTATCATTTAGTTTATCATCATTTTATCATTGTTAATTTATCATCATTTTATAATTATCATTAAGGGAAGTTAAACAATCTATTAAGACCAACATCTATCTTTATTAATATTTATCCTTAATAAAAACACAATCGGTTGCATCACATAGATATGTACTATGGTAATTATAAAGGGATATAGTGTATTAAAAGATGGCAAATAAAAAATATTTATGTCCACAAACTTTTATCCATAGTTTCTTTAGAATATTCTCAAACCTTCTTAATTATCTATATTCTTATATATTTTAAAAACGGCGAGATGGCCAATTGTCTAGCTCTCTAGCCTTTCGTACCACAGGCTTCAGGATCAAATTCTGGTGGTGGCATAGATGTTTGCTGGTGGTTCGAATCTACGTTATACTGTAGGTCCTGGTCTAATTAGCCTAAAGTGTGCAAAATGACCGTAGAACGACAAACCAAAACCTATATATTTAAAAAAATCATTTTTTATACAAGATATTTGTTTTAGAGGATAAGCCATAAATCATATTCTTATTTATTACAAAGCATATTTATGAAAAAAAAAGAATTTCTCATTTTTAAGAAATTAATTCGAATTACAAATGAGTGAAAGGTAATGGTAATTGATATTTTTCAAAGATACACTAAAAATCTAAAAATTCTTGTATTTGATTATTTGTTTATTCTTCCCTTTACAATTCATGTACGACATCTAAATAATAATCTTAGAATAAATAAAACATTAAAACTATTAAAACGTTTTTTTTTTACCGTTCTGAGCGTTTTCTATAATGTAAAAAAAGTGAGTTTTTGAAAAAATGGGATGAATAATCTATGAAACTTGTGAAAATAATAACTAAATTTTAAATTAAATCATCTGAAAAATTTGTAAAAAAAAAAGTAATCTAAGCTGATTTTGCAAAGGTGATAAACTATTTAAATATTTAAGTATTAACTGATATGCCATAGTTAAAAATTTATATAGCATTATATTATAAATAAACTGAGGTTTATTAAATACAAAATTAGAAATAATATGAATTATATTTAAAACCTTGCCAAAATTTGCAAATGCTTGTATTTTTGTTTTTTTGTTATCAACAGTTTAGTTGAACACTAAGTTTCGTTTGTCATATTGCATTGTATTTAATTTTTAAAGTGTTAAGAAAAAAATAATATGATATATAATATAGGTGCAGAAGAATAAGAATCGTATTTTGTGTTTAAATTATAATCAGTATCACAATGGGTAGGATCCAACAATTAATTCAGGATTCATATATCGTAAATAACAATCAATATTAGATTGATCTTGAATTCCCTATTGATTTCAGAAATGATTTTTTTCTGGTAAAATACCAATGAGTGGGATTTCTATCATTACTCAAACAAAGAATTTGTTCAATTTCTAAGAATTTTTAAAAATATAATTGGTTTGAACGATATTCTTTAAACATAAGAAGATATGGAAAATTGCATAATTGTGATCGAAAGGGAAATATAGAATTTTATATGTTGTTCAACAATAATTTTGAATTTAAATGAAAATAATAATCTTAAAGTGGATAAAAAAGGAGTCACAGTCTTCATAATACTTCAATAAAAGCTATCGAATAATATTGCCAGCTAAATTTAATTCCAGAAAGAAACGCAGTTGTGCATGAGCGAAATTCACGAGTTGACGCGTCATTTACGTCATTTCCGTTCCGTTCGAATGGGTAAGTAATGGTTGTGTAGCCAAGTGAAAAATGCATAAAGTTTCGTCATATTTCGAAAAACGCTAAACTACTAATATTTTTAAGTAAATATGAAATAAAACATAAAAATTTTAATTCTTTTGAAGCAAATTTGAAAAGAAAGATAAAATGAATATTTATTTCAATTTTGCATATCGAAGCAACAATTCAATTTAATAGTTTCAACCTTTTTTTTTTATATCAATACTGACATTTTTAAATTTCAATTATTTAAATAAATTTATCCATTAACTTGAATCAATTATAATTATATTTTATGAAAAAAAGAATAATAAACTTTGAAATTTTCTACATTGTAATAAACGTTTACATTGTAGTATTTCAGTGATTTCTCAGAGTTAAATGTGAATTATAGACGATGTTCCAACATTTTTGTAGTGATTTGAAGATGCATATAAATAAACAAAAAAAAAAAGAATTTTATTTTCTAATGCGTTCAGTTTGATAAGCCTTTTGTTGAACTATCATATTACATATTGTTTTCCAACATAAAAGCGCTTTTCTTAAAATATCAAACTTGATTTTGTTCCACTCTCTACCACAATCTTCTGAAATCCATCCAATGTCTTGGGATGCCACTTATAAAGAGCTAGTTTTTAGTTCAAATGCGCAGTAATCTTCACCAGACACGTCTGGGAACTTGGGTGGGATGCATTTAAATGAAACAGCATTAATTCTGATTTCATAGAGAACAATAGAGTTAGAGGTATGACTGATAGCCTTATCCTATTGAATTTAACACAGTGAAAATTGTGAGGATAAAGTGACGAGAAGTTTCTTTTTTAAAATAGGAGTTAAAATTGACATTTTTCTACTTTTATTTTTTTCCGTTATAAGAGAATCCTTCAATAATGATAAAATCGTTAGGAAAACTATCCTTTTTCTACGGACCATCATTTTATGTCTTTTTCACCACTTTTCAATAATAAATCGTTTTTTTTTTATTTAATCGGATAAATATATACAATCTAATAATCTTCACATAGTCTTATGGAGAAAGAAAGATGTTTTTAAGGCGTTAACCAGTGAGCATCATGCTTTTCTGTTACCTTTAAATCATATTTTATAATTTTGTTTACAGTTTCTATAGAGATGTTTAAAAATTGTTCTTTGGAGGGTTGTATTTTCTTTAAAAGCATTAAATACGAAGGGGGAGGAATGATGTATGGCAGTATATCTACCTCTCCATGGTGCACCCTGGTAACGTCCTAGGCGGCTAAAAGATCTACTACTATCGGCATGCAGCAACGCTCCAAGAATAGTTGGAGGAGCATTTTTGAACAGGGTATTTCGGACAAACCTAATGAAACACCTGTCACGAAATTTAGACTTGCAGTGCACCATGACTGTTTGGCGATCCATCTACACCGCATTGGCATTTTTGATAGCCCAAATTGCCCACTCAAGTTAAAGACGGGATCATGGACAGGCACCATATGCCCGGGCTTGCATGGGGACTCGAAAAGAAAAGATATTGGAGTGCTAGATCTTTGCTGATGAGACATTGACATTTTTCTCTTATTGTTTTCTTTTTCTTCTGTGCGTTTATACTATTTTGATCTCGTTGAAGTTTGTCATTTTCTCCTGCCATTGGAGATAAATTTAAAAAAAAACATTCGATGCGTCATTAGATGCAATAAGAATTGTACTCATTATTAAGTATGCATTTTTTACCCTTTTCCCAATCAAATATAGAATCGACGTCTCTTGAATTTTTTTTATTAGTTTTGTCACTTATTTAACGTTTAAAAATATTAAAACCACAACTTTCACATTTTTTTAAAATTGTCGCATAAGAGTATTTGCCTTTGTAAAGTGCAAAAATATAACCTTTCATCCATTACTATATTCCAATGGTGTTTTTAAAGCAAAGAAATAATGTAATCAATGCAGATAATAACTAAAATCTATTCCGAATGGATGCCATTCGGGTTTATTTTTTTAAAGTTAAACTTAATTCATGGAGAAAGTCAAAATCGTTACATAACATTGTCTGTATATTTTTACATAAAATGTCAAATAATTATCCATTTAATTAAGAAATTGTTCTCTACTTCTCAGACATTTCGTAAACGAAGGATAAAAACACATTTCCTACAAATTTATAAATATTTTCTGGTAGATGTACCTACCCCGTAAAAAAAGAAAACATGTCTTATTTCGGAATCTGCCAGTATACAGACGGCCTTGGCCCACCATGAGGTTGTTGCGCCATTGAAGAAGAATATATATGTAGATGTTTCTATGTTTTAATTTGTTATTAAATATTTATATAGCATAAACTACCATGAATAAAGAATTGATGTTGAATTACAATTAGTTTTTGAAATGTGCAATTAATTTTTGAAAAATATCAATGAGTGGATAATTGATGAATAAGATTTAGATAAACAAAATTTACTTTTTTTATCACAGTTCAAAAGAGAAAACTCTGAAACTAATATATAGGGACCATGAAAACTCTTGCAGCTAATTCATTTAAATTCATTGTACAATGGGATTTTATATTAATAGGAATCTTAAAATGATGATAAAAAAAAACTTATTTTGAGGGCCTCTTATTTTCTAAAATAATTTTAAAATATTCAGAACCTAAAATGTTAAAAAAGCATTTAATATAGAAAGTTTCTTCATAGAAAATATCATTGTCTTAGAAAAGTTTCCTGAATGACAATATGATTATGATGATGTTTTTCATTAACAAACAATACTTTTTACGGGTTTAATCCTGAATTTGATGCTCCGTTATTTTCAATATGAATTTATTGACAGCATGCTGTAACAGTAAGAACTATTGCAAAAATTTTTCTTACACGTCCTCACATGTCATGTTATGTTGTACGTCATCATCAAAATAGCCAAAATGCATTTGCTGGTTTTCCTCCCTTAAGGTGGCTATGAGTTACCATGATTATTATGAATGAGAAATATTTATCAAGATTATTACTGAATGGGAATGAGTTATCATGATTATCTGGCTTTAATTGTTTGAATTTAATAAGAAATAATTTTCCAGTACTGTTTTCTTTTTCTCCAATCAGTTGTAGCAGTCTGATGGACAAGTGGTCCTTTGCTATCACAGGCTGCAGGTTCGACACCTGTGGGCATCGATGTTAGTGGTTCGAAATTCACTTTAAATTGTAGATTCGATCTAATTAACCGTCGTGTGTGAAAAAATGATCGTAGAGCGTCAAACCATGGATGTTTGTTAGTGGTTCGGAATTCACTTTAAACTGTAGATTCTGATCTAATTAACCCTCGTGTGTGAAAAAAAATGAACGTAGAGGGCCAAACCCAAACAAGTAGAATGTGCGAAAAATTTCAGATCGTCTTTTTGGGGATGAACTGATTTTTTACGATTATATTTAAACACATTAAACTAAGGTTCGTTAGTAAATTACTCGTTTTAAATAGAAAAAGGGAAAATTCTGTAAATGACCCACAATTAATTAACTAATTTAAATTTAATTGGAAACCTCTTTGGGCATTTAGTTAAGCATCTTCTTGCTTAATGTACGTAAGTCAGGGATTTTTATTGTATATGAAGGGAATTGAATAAATTGTATTTTTATAAAAATCTCTCATAAGCATCTGTCTCTTCTTTAAATACAATTCTACTATTTTTATCATTTTAAATTCATAAAATAATAATAAATTAGATATTGATAATGAATACTTTTAATGAGAATATATTTTCATTTTTTCAAATATACTATTGATTGAATATTATTGATTTTTCAAACCATAATCTTTTGTTTGCAATAATGCAAGATATATTTATTCATAAAATATACCATTTGATTTAATCCTTCAGTATCATGAAATCAAGTATTCCAAATTTATCAGTAAATTAGACTTACAAATTTTTAATCAATTGGTGCTTAAGAATTAATGGTCATAATGCATAATATTAAAGAATTGATGATGTAAAATTTGTAGGAATAATTTTAAGATAATATTCGGTAGAATCAAAAATATAATAAATGGTTAAGGCTAATTTAGATATCTCTGAAGTCAAAATATTTATTTATTTGTTTTCTTATTTTTTGTATTATAAAAATTATTCGAATATTAATTAATGTTCGAATTTCATTAATTTTCTTTTTAGTTTTATTTAATTTTTTATGCTTATCTTTAAAAATTTTTAAATAAAATTTGTTTTACTTTAATATCATCAATTACTCTTTAATTCCGTTCTTTATAACTCTTACGAACTTAAAAGTTCTCTTCCATTGTCATTTTACGATTTAGAGCGGCTTTAAACAGCTGTTATTGAACGCATATTGACAATTAAGATGTAATTGTTGGTATTTGAACAAGTAATAAGCTAGGTATTCAGTGGGCTGGTGGCGGAGTGATTGGAACTCTGGCGTTTGGTACCACCTTCTTCAGCTTCGAGTCCGGCGGCATCGTGGATGTTTATTAGTGGGCCGAATCCTCTTTAAAACGTATACCTATTTAATTAGCTAAAATACCAAAGGTATTTAGCTAACTAAATATTTATCGTTCCTATATCCTATATAAAAAAATCGTTTTGTTTTAATTACCAAAAGGTACCAATATAATTAGCTACTGTGTGCAAGAAAAAAAAATGACCGTAGAGGGACAAACCCAACAAGTAGAATGTGCTGAAAATTTTTAGATCTTCCTTTTTGGGATGAACTGATTTTACGATTATATTTAAATATATTATATTATGGTTCCATAGTAAATTATTCTTTTAAACAGAGAAAAGGGAGAATTCTGTAAATGACTCACAAGCAGTTAATTGTGACTAACTGGAAAAGAAACCTCTTTGTTCATTTATACAAGCATCTTCTTTCTTAATGTCCATAAGACACATATTACCTGTGGCAAGTGTAAATGCCTACAATATATTTAATTTCATGAGACATACATTATCAGAATTAGTGAAAATATACAAGGAGGGATTATTCAGATTAAGTTTTAGCTTTCGCCATTATAGGGTCAAACCAAATTTGAATAGTCGTATATTATTTTTTATATTATAGTGTTTTATTGTTATTGAAATTGAATCTCCAGTGTACATTTCTGTGAATTTAACATAAAAGAACCTTAAATTTCTCTGAAATAAGGCAAACTTTGATTCCGTTTTTTTCAATTAGGATTCAGAAGAAATGCATGACTCTGTGGATGTGGAAAGCATAACTTAATATTTATGTATGCGATATACTTTAAATCGTAGTGGATAGCGCGTTATAAATTAAGGCGTGCATGATCCAAAATCAGTTATGTAAAACCGAACCGTAATTTTCCACGTATACGCTTGCGAGGTAGAATAAATACATCGACCGAAGGTATTTCTGTTGCACTTGAAAAGGGAGGAGCAGTGTGTGCATTCCGCAGACGTTAACATTTAGATCGTTCATTCCATAATGTGTTAGCAAAATATTGGTGAGATTTTACCATGCTCCAGCAAGCGTGCACACTGGAAAATGCTGAATCTGCTGCATATTTAGCATTGTAGTGGAAAATAATCTGAGGTCAAAATACATGTTATTGGGAAACAATAATTTAGCTTAAATGAATCTAACTTCCAGGTGAAATATTATGTTAATCCTTATTGCTTGTATTGTTTGTAAAATTTTTATATGAATATCTTCTTATTATGTGGAATAGACCATTCTATAATCATAAAAATTTTTCAATAATCACTAGATTTCTTATTATTTTAATCAATAAAAATATTTAGTGTAGCTTAAATGGTGAAAATTAATTATTTTCATTCGGACTTGTTTATTTCGCAATTAATCATAATAAATACAATTTTTACTTTATCTTAACAATTTAATGCACGAAATTCATTTTCTTTTTCTCATAATAATGATACATTTTGATTGCATTTTTTTAATATTAGTAGCAAATGTAGAATTATAAATTTAAATTAGAAATTAAGCAAAACTAATTATAAATAGGAATATACCTTAATGTTTTCTTTATAGCAAGCCCTTGTCTATTTCTTTTATTGTTATTATTTTTCAGTATTGATCGAACGTTGTTTTTTAGAAGAATTGTACAATAATATTTAATTTATTAAATTTTTTCATCTGAATTACAGTTTGACAATAAACAATTTCATAAACTATTTTTGAAAACATTTTAAATACGTTTAGTGAAAATCCATAAACTTTAACCCATTGAAAACTAGCTGATGTTATAAAGAGATAGTTAATTATTTTATATTTGTTATGAAGTTCACAACTCTTCAATAGATAATTTTCAAAAAAACAAACTGAAAAATAATTTGGAGAAATTAAATATGCTTTACTATTATATTGTTATTAATTATAAAGGTAGCTCTTTTAAGACAGTTTTCAAGGAAAAAAAAATATTCAAATTTTTTTAATGTTTTTAACAAAATAAAAATATAAACATTTTATTTTAGTTCAAATTCCTTTCTTTTTTAGCATCAAAATTTTCAGTAAATATTGCAGACATTGCAAATTGGAGATCAAGGCATTTTAATATATGCAATAGTCTATCATTAGCAGTTTTTATTCGACATATACAAAATGCATAAAAACAAACCATCTATTGTCTAAAAATTAAATGTTTTTAAATAAACGGTTAGAATTTCAGTTTTAATTAAAATATAATTTTAAAAAAGAGTTTGTGCATGCACTACTCTTTTACTTATTATCTTTTACTCGTTACTTATTATCCACCCAGAATCAGTAAAAACAAGAAATATTTTAAAATAAATATTTATAAATCAATATTAATATTGTGAATATTATCACTGTAAAAATATTGTAATCAATTTCAATATTACAAATAGCACTGTAAAATATTGTAATATTGTAAATCAATTTCAATATTACGAACATTAACACTGTAAAAGCAATTTGTAGTATTGTAATCAATTTTCAATATTAGATAATTTTTATTACACATCGATTATTTTCCATTTATGTTTTTGCAGTTAAATTTGGCCCATTAAATTTGCTAGCTTATTTGATGGACCTCTAGGAAGTATGACTTTGATGTATCAACCGCTTCTTATAAATATAGAGGCTCTTTAGTGACCTACATTTGTGTGTTGCATGTGGGTGAAGAATTCAATAGTTCCAACAACCATGGGAATATATTACTATTTAAAAGTCATACATAAGCAACGATTGGAACCCTTAATATTTTCGTAAGAAACAGTTGTGTGTACAAATTTTATTCACCACATAAGCACTCAAGTCCTAATTGAGTTGATTACCAAATAGATTTATCTCCATTGCTCGTGTGATTAGCATGGAAACTAATTTATATCTTATATTACCTCTGTTAAGGCATGTTTACTATGCTATATAACTTACTTTTAAATAAAAAAAATAAAGTTTTTTTAAAATAAATCTTGAAAGTGCTTTTAAGTTGATTTTAATAACTAGTAACTTGGAGCAAGTTTTCAAAATATGTTCAAGCAGACCAAGCGAGACAAACACTTTAGATAACCATGTGCTGAAAAAGTGAAATATTTTTATGATAAACAAACTCTATTAGCAATAACTTAATAATTATTTCAAATTTTATAAAGTTTCTAAATATTCTATTTCTCAAATTATATATTATGTGAAATTGAAATAGTTTTAACTCATTCAAAGACTTTAGTTTATTGTATATTTTCTTCTTTATATACATTTTTATTTTTTTGGTTATGAGAAGATAAGTTTACAACCTAGAAAATAGTTTAGAGATTAGAAACTGAATCGGCAATTACCGTTATATCTTCTCCATTTTCGCACGTTTACAAAAAATCGTTTCTTTTAAGGGTTGAGTTTTATACAAAACTATTTTTAAAAATACATGCTTTTTCCACAGCTTCCTCTACATTTTCTAACACCGAATAGTTATTTTAAGTGATTTATCCTCTCATTTTTTTTAACCATTTACTATTCAGATCGTTTTTAAAAACCAACATCACTTTAATTTCGCTATTTAGCGTAGATAGATTATCATTTATTCAGAAAAAAAGTTACTCGTTCATTATTTTTGAACTTGTATTTAATATTTCTACTCATTAAAGATCTAGTTTGAAATTTAAATAATGTGGACTAATTTTCACTAAACGTAATATGTTTCCATTTTTGATGATTTCAATTTTTCATTGTTTTCTCTTAAAACTTTCATTTTCACTCTGTTTTGATCAGTAAAGGTGGAAATTTCCGTCTGGAAAACTGCTATTTCTAAGTAAGAAACAGATTAAAAAAAAAATAAATAAAATCTTAACATAATTTTAGACATATTATTACACAAAATGGGGGTGCATGAGGTGAGTTCTGGCCTTTTATGTGATTTATTAGCTCATGAAAAGATTACTAAAATCTACTTGTTTCAGGTTGTAAAAAGGTTTTCTGATTTGATGCACGAGGGGTTTGTTGTTGTGATTTACCTTTAAAACGATTCAGGTGGTATAGGCAGGAAAGCATGAATAAATTTATACAAATTTTTCAACCCAAAATTTAGGATTTGAGTTCTATGGCAAATGATAAGTACTTACAGTGTCGAATCAGAATACATTATTCAAACTTCTACTTTATACTGCATTTGAAAGAACTACTCTTCGAAATGCATTTAAAATCATAATAAGCCTACGCATCTATTCAAAACTTCTTTATGCATTTTGTTATCAAATAATTTTTATTTATGTTTTTAAAAAGAATCTTTTTCTTAAATATGTGGGCGTTATTTGTGGTCGTATTGATAAGTCTTTTGATTTGGCTGTTCTGCACGGAATTTTGGCGCGATTTTCCTTTTGGTGTGTTAGATTTTTTTAGCCTATTGTTTATTTGGCTGATTTTTATTAATCATAATATATATATATATATATATATATATATATATATTATAATGAAATCCCCGAAGTTTTTTTTCTTTGCGCTTGACTTCACTTTAGCAAGATGATGGAAAGGAGAGCAACAATAAATTTATGCCAATTTTTCTTAAAAATTCTGCAGCAAGGTTTATTATTCTTGTGGCGTAAATTGCAAATATTCTAGATTCAGAAAAACATTTCTTTGCGTACAGTAAGAACTAACTTTGATGCATATAATTCGCCAATGTGCCCGGCGCGAAAATGGCCCAAACCCACGCAAGGCGTCTTCCCGTTTTTGTTGTCAGATGTTCTCTACGCGCTTTTCACATACAGCGTGTTTGGCGTCAGTGATTAAATAAACCTTTTTATTTCGGTATGTTCACACAAATTTTGGCACATTTATCACTTTGAGCGTTTTGTAATCCCTTTTTTTACCTGTTTTGCCCATTTTTCTGCGGGACGTTTAAGAAATACAAAGGATTTACGTAGTTTCTTTTCTGAGGAATGTTGCTGTTTGAAATAATATGCGGATTCATGTAAGGTGATAGAGATTTGTGGTTCTCTACCTTATTATTTCTCTTCCAGCAATGCA
>BPLR01001221.1:0-22268 GCA_021605095.1 Caerostris extrusa | reverse complement strand
AATTTTGTATAAAATCATTTGCTTATGAGTAGCCAAACATTATATTGTTCGAAGGTATTTATACTAATAAATTAATCCTTGAAATAGATTAATTTCATAAGAAGAAATGATACAAAAAGTTTAAAGAATTTCGAAGAGTTTTAACTAAAATCTTATTTCCTTACAATTTGAAGCAGATGATACTAGTAATAGACTCTTTTGAGTAAAGAGATTGGTTTTGGAAGATATTCCACCGATAACGGAAAGAAGGTAATGAAAAAGAAGGCAAAATAATTCTTGGCCAGACATCGTTAATGGCCTCTCTTCATAATTCTAGTCGTTCACAGACAATACTTAAGATTACGCAGTTTATCTTCACTTCATGATAAATTAATATCCCTAACCATAACCACGCGGTAGCTACAAAAAAGTAGTAAAAATAATTAGTATTTCATTTTTAAGGCCGTGTTTCTATTAATATCCTATGATTACGTTACTTGGAATTTATTTCAACGTAGAATACGATTTCGACATAAATACCCGACAATTTATGTAAAATGGAACATTATAAAGAATTAAAAACATTAAAACTATGTCTCATGAAATAATCTCGTATATGGTGTTAATCAGTCGAAGCGATGATACTCTTTTATAAAGCTGTCAACATGTTTAGGGGTTCTTTTGATAAAACACATGAAAAATAAAATAACCTCTTCTATTTTATTAAGAATATGATTGGTGTTTTTTTCAAACGCCGAGGTCTTCTGATTCGAGGTCATTCGCCATTAGAACGACAGAAATGTAGCAGATTCAGAATTATCCAGGTTATACTATGATGTGTTCTCATAACATCCCCCAATTCTTTTGCCATATCTATTTTGAATGAACACCATGAGGGGGAAAAACTGCATCCTACTTAACTTTTCCTCGAACACAAGGGTGAGATTTACTCTTCAACCGATTTACTGTTACCAATATATGACATAAGGGGCCTGATGGCCGAGTGACTGACGATTGGTATCACAGGTTTTCAGGTTCGAGTCCCGGGCGGGGCCATGGGTGTTTGTAGTGGTTCAGAATCCACTTTACACCGTAGGTATGTCTAATATGACTGTAAGACGTCGGGGGACAACCCTATTATTATCGATTAACTTATGCTGAAATTTAATCTAAAAGTTGAAAACGATTTTGACACAAATTCCCGGTGACTTATGCAAATGGAACTTCATAAAGAATAAAAGAAACATCAAAGCTATACCTCATGGTTTTCAGTAAGAAACCCGTAAAAGAAAACATCTCCCTGTCTCGAAATGTGTACCAGTAGGTAGGCAGCCTTGGCTGACCATGGGGCTGTTGCGCCAATAAAGAAAAAAAAAAAGAATATATGACATAAACATCGGAAGTTTGGTTTCAGCGTTTTCTCAGGATTCCAACGCACTGCACACCAAACCGGCTCAGACTATAGTACAAAGTACGACACTAAAGTACTATAGTAAACGACATCAAACATTAAGACGACAACACATTACTCTGCTCACTATAGATTTCTCTTAAAACAAATCTGAATACTATGCATGCATGAAAATAAATAACTTCAGCAGGAAAAAGTAAGCTATATTTAAGTAAACCAATTTCTTAATGTACAGTTAAGGAAATTTCTCATGACCGTTTTACATATTTAATACATCGATAGGTCGTAAGGAGTTAGCACTTCATCATAATGAAGCATACGAAATCTACTATCTGGCTTAATTAAGTATTTACTCAGCAGAAACCCTGTGGTGAAGGGAAAAGTATGCAGTCCCCTCTAACGAAGACTTTTCAACCTAAGATTCAGTAAGATGGGAAATTTTTGCTGGAGGTGTTCATCAACATTGTTTAGGGGATCTCTCGCAATAATTGATTGTGACATCAAGGGGAATCGTGTTTCGTCGGCCGCTAATGACTCAGGTAGTTAGTTTTGGTTTAATTAAGTTAGTGAAAAGAAACCACCAACAATCCGCGAACTTATTTTAGGTGGGTAAATGGTGTTAGCATAACTACTGGGAAAAGGTGTTAAATTTATTTATGCAAATACTATTAAGGGACATTGCCCTGAAGATGTAAGAGAAATACGGTCTTGCAGATTTAAATCATAGACATATTTATAGTATAAATCTCTATGTTTCTTATAATATTTATATAGATCTCTTCAAATAGATATTATAAGAAATATTATCTTTATATTACTTATTCATAGATCTGTTTTCTTATGATAATGATTTAGAAATAATGCAAGTTAATTTTGAAATTTAATTAAAATTCATAATATTAAAAAACTGAGAGAGACTAAAATAGAATCTCGATTTACAACTTTCTTGTGGGTCAATTGGCTAGCGCTCTGTCATGTAGTATAACAGACTTCAGGTTCGAATTCTGGCAGTGGCATAGGTGTTTGTGAGTGGTTCGAATCCACTTTAAACCGTAAGTGTAATTAGTCCAAAGTGTGCAAAAAATGACCGTAGAGCGACGAACCGAAATATCCACTCCCGAAAACTACTATCGATTAGACGAGGGTTCGATTTCTGTTAGCGGCATGCGTTGCACTCAGTGCTTTGAAACTTTTAGAATTTTCTTGGTTAATGTGGTAGTGCTTGTGAGCGTCTCATACATATATTTGATTGCTATTATCAATTATTTGGGACATTTATCGCTCGAACTTCTTTCAAAAGCAATACCCTACAAAACTAAAATTACTAATATTAATATTACCTATACCTTTACTAATACCTACTGAAACGAGCATGGGCTGCTGGCGGTATACTATGTAGATTACTAAAACACTCATGTAAAAAAAACATTTTATAAAAAATTAATTCGTTCCTTATTGGGTATAAAAATAGCCAATAAGGAACGAATGTTGTATTTCTGTGCAATTAAATTATCACTTATTAGCTTGTGTAAAGAATGCAGTGAAGCTCACGCGCATTTTTTTCTATATATATATTATCCAAACGATTGAAATTTAAAAATGTGGCATTTCTTTTTATTTATGCATTTATTTTAAACACATTCGAATTAAAAAAATTAATTTTTTTAGTAGAATTTAAATATTTTTTTGTGAATTGCATAAATCAAGATATTGCTATTTTTCACAAATACATGAACAACAATGTATACCTTTATTTTACATTCAATTTTAAGTTCAGTTACTAATTATATTTTATATCGCATTTGAATAAAATGTCTAAATCTAAATCTCTATTTTTTTTCCCGTAGTTAAAAATGGTCGAAGTTGAATTCATTATATTTACATAAATGTGATCGATATCAGGTAGAATCGTGAGAATATATCGTGATAGTTCGTAGATATCGTGGTAGAATTATCCGACAACTGGAATGTGGACGTACCCAGCTGCCGTCCTCACCGTGCAAACATTGTAGACGAATGCCTTCAATTGGAGGATATCACCCGTATGGATTGGCCAGCATACTCACCGGACTTCAATCCAATAGAGTATGTGTGGGATATGCTTGGCCGACGAATTGCAGCCCGTCAACCCCTCTCACCTGTCAACCGAACTTCGGAGGGCATTGCTTGATGAGTGGTGTAATATTCCCCAAGATCAGATTGATAACTTGATACTCAGCATGCCTAGGCGTTGTAAGGCCTGTATTGCATCGTCCGGGAGACATACTCCATATTAACCATCATACTAACCATGTTATACTGTTTTTTGTAAATAGGTTCCTTTTTTGAAATTTGCTCCAGGAGTAAAAATCGCAATTTTTATTAATTATGTCAAACATATAGCATCTCTTTTGCTGTTTACCTTTTGTTTAATAAATAGACTTTACAAATAAGTCACATTTGTTTTGCTTCTGTCTCTTTCTTTGCCTGAACTTCATTATCCTTAATTCATGGACATGAGTGTATATCGGATTTGTATATATATATTCGCTAACATATGTTTTACAGTAATGTTCGTGATTAATATTGCTGAATCAAAGGATTCATTTTCTGAAATGGAAACCGCGTTTACGTAACGAACTTTCACATTAAATGAAAACCTGGCACTTAATGAATGCATTCTTTATCAGACAAGAGGGATTTGTGATTTTCGCTTAATTGGTACAAGTCATTTGTTATATCATTCCGAGTTTCTTTATTTAACTCTTTTTATTTTAGTAATTGATATAAAAATACATTCATTAGGGTAAAATCTCATGTTAGATAATGATACGAATGTTTTGACAAGTACTATTTGTTAATGCATTCATTAACATAGAAAATATTACGAATAAAGACTAAAAGAGTAGTTATGATCCATTACTTTGATAAAAGATAAGATAAGAATTTTAATCCTTTTCCAAAGATTTGAAAGATTTTAATCTTTACAAATAATTGCTTTTATCATTTTGGATTTTACAGTAGAAATTAATAGCTGGTATATCATCACTAGGATTACAAACATTTAGATGGGATAAAATACATCAAGACGACTTAAAATCACAATACTGGATTGAAGATGGGACCTGGTGGCCGATTGATTAATACTCGGATGCTTGGTGCCTACAGGTTTCAGGTTCGAGTCTCGGCTGTGGCAGGGATGTTTGTGAGTGATTAGGAATCTACTTTTAAACTTTAATTCCCGGTCTAATATGATAGTAAAGAGTTGGACGTAGGGCCGATAACCCAACCCAATCAAAGAAGATATATCCTGCCTAGAAATCTGCCAATAAGCAGATGACATTGGTCAACCCTGGGTCTGTTGCGCCAGTCAAGAAGGAGGATTGGAGACGCTTTCAAGATGTATTACATAGACAAATTCTGTGGATTATTGCAAAGACTTTTCATTTCACCTACTGATGCAGTAATAATAAAATGATCGATCATACGAACTCGGAACTAGTGGATATGCACTTGACCTCCGAAATGCTGTGAAGGGAAAAGGGCAAGTAACACAGAGTTTGTGTGAGCAACACATCATATGAGGCGTTCTTTTTTTCAGACCAACGGTTATCCGAGATAAATTCTTTGAAGAAAGCTGTCTTCAAGTGTGAATAATCTGTACGCACTTCAAATAAAAGAAGGCGGTGCTAGGTCTGGTACAGGACGATCTGAGTTCGAGTATCATAGCTGTAGCGCACCGCGCTGGGATATCCGGCGTCTTTAGATTCGGCTTTAAAATGACATGCATCCGTGATTAACCCCTGTGTGGGTTCGGGTTAGAATAGCCCCACTGTAGCGTATATGCCGTAATAGACGACTAAATGGATACCCAGTGCCCGGGGGTATAAGCGGGTGGGGTAAAAAGTCAGTCTAGCTTTGGGTGCCCCATGTCTTTTTGTGTCGCAAGGTCAAGGACAAAAATGAAGCTGCATTTTTTATCTTTTATCATGACTCGTTGGTCTAAGTCCTCGTTCTTGGACTTGGTGTAGATGTTGCTGCCTACCAAGAGGGATAACAAACAGCAATAACCTTTATTATTGATTATCATATTACTTTTGTTCATGTATATTGATGAAAACATATGTGCCGAATTTCTTTTAATACGGCAAATATGTATCAAATTTACCATTACTATTATACGTACCATTTCGAATGCAGGGTAATCCTGTTATATTATTTAAATGAATATCTGATAGGATAAAAGAAACAAAGGAACTACTCTCTTTTTGGTCAATCCGACCTCAATCTCTCTTTGGTCAATCCGGACTCCCCGGAATCTCCAGAACTAAAAAAAGACAAACATCCACGTAATTCCTTTCCTTTTCTGCCATGTTTTAAAGGCTATTTTTCTAATGTATTTTAGTATTGCTTAAGTGTAGAAATAAAAATATTGTATTAAGTAAATTTTATAACTGAAATAGCAGTAAAAGTAGAAGAAAAAAAATTAACAACTATTGCAGATCGGGGCCAGTGAAAAGAGACAGAAGCATCGCAGTTCAATCTCGCGGATTCCAAACACATTAAAGAAACTCTAAAAACATGTGATACTTTGTGTTCAAATAGTGAAGGATGAAAAAAGACCTACTCTATGACTATCTTGTGGTTTCCACGGAAATATTTCAAGATGCCCGTGCAAAGGGCATCCCAGTCAGAAAGAGTTTAAATGCCAGAGAGTTTTCTCTTTGAAGTCTAATGAGAGTGAACCCTCCGTTTCTTTTAATCTGCGAATGAATACTTCATCAACATCTTGTGCCTACTTTATAAAGTTAAACATGAATCGGCATTTTAAATGGAGACCTTCTAATTCACTGGTGAAGGATAATCTTCTAGTTTGTATGAGTTTGTTTAGAAAATTTAGTTGGGTCCTTTGGCGTTAATCATCCGTCCGCTGTTTTATTAACAAGATTTAGACATAAATTATTATTTACGCATAAATTACGTAATCAAAGAGGTCATTTAAATAGTAGAGAATATTCTATTTTTACTACCTCATCCTTTGGTAATTAGAGAATTAACGTGAGTTACCATAGCTGCTTTTGAAAACTGTTATAACACTTTCTTGTTTTACTGTTTGTCACTTTATAGAATAATAAACATTTCGACAATTGGTTCATATTTGTATCGTAGTCTTATCACTTGTTGTAACATTATGATAATGGTATGAAACAATTCCTTTTCACTTCATTGAATAATAAACATTTTGACAATTGGTTCATATTTGTATCGTGGCCTTATCACTTGTTGTAACCTTATGATACAGGTATGAATCATATAGGGTTACATAAGGTTCATAAGGTTGGCTAAGGTTACAACCCTAAGGCCAATTCCTTTTCACTTTATAGAATAATAAACATTTCGACAATTGGTTCATATTTGTATCATAGCCTTATCACTTGTTGTAATCTTATGATGCAGATATAAACCAATTATTTTTAATATTCCAACTACTTTTCACTTTATAGAATAATAAAGATTTTGAAAATTGGTTCATATTTGTACTATAGACTTATCATTTGTTGTAAACTTATAATACAGGTATGAACCAATTCCTTTTAAGATTTTCCGAAAGTTATCATTCACAGTAAAGATTAATAGAACTAACTTGATGTAATGAAAAGTAAAGTAAAAAAGTATAAATACAAAAGAATCGCTACTATTATTACTAATTCCATTAAAAGAGGGCGCCTTTTTCGATAAACACCAAACGATTTGTTTAAAATAGTTTTTTCAAGTATTATTCTTCGATTCATTTAAACTTTCACCGATACTTCTGTTTTGTTAAGTTTTCTGAGAATTTTTTTACCGTTTCTCATAAATATTATTTTCAGACGATTTTTATTACGCAGACGATTTCTTGTTCTTCGCGGTTCATTTCGAATTAAATTCGGTAAATTAAAAATAAAGAACATTTCTTTCTTCGATACTCGTTAACCATTCAGAACATCTTTTCCGATAGCCTGTTTTTATTTATTCCCGAAAGGAATTTGATTGAGATTTATTCTCTGGTCGATTGGGGACACAAAAGAATATTTAAATTAAAGCTTTTTTTTTTCAACAAGTCGATGGATCTGATTGATTTTGAAGGAGCTTCCTTCCCCTTTCGAGTTAATAGATCTTTGTTTTTGCCTTTTTTAAAGAAAGAGAACATGGAAGAAATTGAACGTAATATACCTTTTAACAAAATGTTGCGACAGTATCGAATGAGTAAGAATTGTTCTTTCAATGTGTCATCTGTTCGAAAAAATACATTAATTTGATTTACCAAAAAAGGTAGAATGATTATTTAAGAATTTATACAGCCTAAATCATAGGTTAGCGCTCTGGCGTTCTATGCCACAGGTTTAGGGTTCGAGTTCTGGCAGTATCATGGATGCTTTTTCTGGTTCGGAATGCACTTTTAAATCGTAGGTCCCGATATAAAAGGACGCATATAATAGGATACAATAGGGCTGACAACCCTACCTCGTGAAAAGTAATACTTTGCCTCGAAATCTGCCAGTAGGCAGCCGTTTTTGGCTCACCATTTGGATGTTGCGCCAACGATTGTTTTTTTTTTGTCGCTCTGTGGTCACTATTTTGCACACTTTATGTTAATTAGACCGGGACCTACAGTTTAACGAGGATTCCGAACCACTAACAAACATCCATGCCACCGCCAGAGTTAGAACCTGAAGCCTGCCAATTGACCATTAGGCCACAGTTGTACCAATGAAGAAGAAGAAAACATAGGTTAACCAAATAGAACTTATTGTCAACCAGAATAATGCTTAATTTTAAATACAGTTTCAAATAAAATACCTATAAAAAATATTGAATTAAAATATTTTATTTGTTTTTCTGTTTCAACAATTCTTGTTCTATTCTTACACATCTGTTTCTTAGAATTTCAAATATATAATTGAAATTCTAAGAAACAGATGAAATAGTTCGATTCTAATGCGAAGAGGATATTTTACTTTAAGAATTAATTTATTATTATCGTTGAACCATACTTTAAAAGTTATTATTAAGGAAACATATTCTGCTTCTGTTTTGTGTTAATTAAAGATACACAATTAAGGATTTAAAAAATGGTTGGTTTTGTAAATTCCATAATGACGTAAAGAATCAATTCATAGAAATGTTACTATCTGAGTAATTATATATTTTGTTAACTTTAATAAATTTTTTTAGCACAATTTCGTTTTTTAAGCACATTTAGAATTCTATTTCAGAATTTTTGTATGAAAATACTTTCTGTAACCGTGCTTTCTACTACGCACTAGCAAGAGCGCCCCTTGTGACGTTCAGGAGAAGTGGTCAGTTGACTTCCAGACTCTCACCTGAGAGGAAGTACTGCGCAACCTGCGCTCCCGCTGAAAAGTTTAATTTACAGTCTCTCACCTCGAGAGGAAATATATTCAGCGCATTAGTTGGTCTAGAGACTTTCATCAGGAGAGGAAGTATATTTCGCGCAACCTGCGCATAGCCGAGTATTGGGTTTTCGGCTAAGAAGTGGAATCATTCCCCGAATCTATAATTACATGTCTTTAAATGTATAAAATATTGTATGTCTCTAATTGTACGTGTGTGTTGTTTGCGCGCGTGTCGGTAAAGTTGTAAGTTCTCAAACCTGCATCTCCATTCCCAAACCAACCACATCCAGTTACAATCGAACTTTTTTTATATGCTATTGTAAATGAATCGAACAATGTTTTTGTATTAGTATGCTTTGCCTGTATAAATAGAAGTACAAAAATATGGTATTTACAATAATTATTACTCAAAATATTAATAAAAAAAAGTAATTAATATTTTTACGCGACTGGAAATGATAGTGTAATTGGGAATTAAATAGAATATTAAAAAGATTAGAGAAAGTATAAAATTTCCAAAAAATATTTTAAATACATTCTTTAAAAATTATAACTATCTCAGAAACCATTAAAAGCGCAGTCATTCAAAAAAAAAAAAAAAAAAAAAAAAAAAAAAAAAAAAAATTCCATTTCTGTGTTAATATTTATTTCATAATAAAATCATAAAACATTATTTTCTATAATCGGAAAAAAAAAAATCAGGTTTCATATTTGTCAGTTATGAAACTTTCCCTGAATAATAAATATGGCAAAAGTTATTTACATTGTGTAAAAGCACCATAAAATTGTGGAAAATTGTTGCATCCATGTTTTAGTTTCACGTTTTGATGATTTTCGACATAATTTCAAAAGCGCAGCTTCACAATTTCCCAACCCCGCCTGAAAACTTCCGGAATTGAGATGGGATTTTCGAATGCACCGGAAATTAACCGGGATTTTTCCATTTCTGTAAAAGAGTCCGAGGGAGGCTTTCCCGGAATTATACGTAAAATGCTTTCGAAGCTTTGTGAGCGTGATGTTTTGGATTAAACAGAAATATGCGTTGTGCAATCTCCTTTTTATGAGATGCTATGAGATATTGGTAAAAGTTTTAATACATGTTAAATAAAGTTCTCGAAAATATCTGTAGAAAGTTAGAAGTTTAAGAAACATTTCGTTATGTTTGTTACATAAATAACTTGTTAAAGAAATTTTATTTTTTTAAATAAAAGGAGACTATAATTTTTTAAAGAATGGTATAAAAAACATTCTTAGAAATGTTTTTGTCTAGATATATTAGTTATTAATTTTGTATAAAATCGATAAATTAAATAATTTGTTTAAATTAATAGTTTTGGATAGAATCGATAGATAAAATCGTTTGTTTAAATTATTAATTTGTATAAAATCGTTAGATAAAACCGTTCGTTTAAATTATTAATTTTGCATAAAATCGCTTTGTAAAAATGTTGGTTTAGATTATTAATTTTGAATAAAATCAATAGATAAAATAATTTGTTTAAATTATTAATTTTGTATAAAATCGATAGATACAATCATTTGTTTGAATTATTAATTTTGTATAAAATCGTTTGTTTATGAGTAGCAAAATATTATTTTGTTTGAAAGTATTTATAATTATTAATTAAACTTTGGAATAGATTAATTTCGTAAGAAGAATTAATTCAGAAGAGTTTTTATATATATATTTTTCTATAGTTAAAATTGTTGACTAGTTAAATACGATCAACGTTTTTAATATTTTTTAAAGTAACACACTATATAAGGTTGCAATCGTAAATCACAATTTTATGTCTTTTATTAAATGGCGTAAAATTTAAAGCAATACCGATAATCAAATCCTGAAATATGTTATAAAATTTTTAGTATTAATATTGATTAATACATTAATTATTTATTTATAAAAATGCCTAAGGAAATTAAAATTTCATTCGACTTAAAACAATTTCAATTGTTTATCAATCATAGTCAATTATCATGCAATTGTTTATCAATAAATGAACGTACCCGAAAATTTTCATTAATATGTGAATTTAAATAAATATCCATGAATTCATAAAGAAAGGTAATGTCTATTTCTTACATATTTTAATTAATAGTATTGCTGATGTGTTTTTCATTAATATGTGGATTCAAATAATTACCCATGAACTTTTAAAGAAAGGCAATGTATATTTTAATTAATAGTATGGTGGAAATCCATCATTCTCTTCCATACAATCATAACATGACAATAATCGGAAACAGGCTATAGTTTCGTATCGTGGGAAAAATTATCGGGAATATTCACAAAATCTTCATTCCACCATCATTAATTCTATCATGCAATTGTGTTTTTATCAAAATTTTTTATAATTACCTTGATTGAATGACAAGGTTTTGCGGAGTATGTTGATCATTGTGAAAAAATTCCCCGTCATTTTAAATCCGAAAAACATTTTTGTATTTTTAAAAAAAATATTACTCTCTAATTTCCCAAATGCCCCCATTGATAATGACAAGTATTTGGTAATAACCAATTAAGTACCAGAATAACCAGCATCCAATTACATTCAAAATGTAAATATCTCATTTCTGTGTGGCAGCCATCACTTTCCGTCCATGTCAAGTGCAGAAGGGAATTCATTTCTCCCCTCAGCAATTAAAATATGTCTCCATGTCAAATATTATTTCATTTCTTGGCAATTCATTTTTTTCTTTTTTTGCTCTGTAAATGTTCATTTCTAATAATATCTGTTCCATTAATAACACTGTTGAATTTACGAGCATCTCTATACATAAAGCAAGAAATTCTTCTGTTGGGTGTATATTTTCTATAATTAATTTATATATATATATATATATATATATAGAGAGAGAGAGAGAGAGAGTATAATTTCTTTCTGAATTTATTATATTTGTAATCTAAATTTAGAAAAACTATTCTTAGTTCTTCTAAAAGGATTTAAAAGTGAATTAAATATGATTGTTTTATAACAATTTCGTTTTGTAATTTATTTCATAACTATGTCAGTGCTTAATTGTTTAATAAAAAAAAATCAATGCACTCTTATTATGCCAATGTTTTGAAATTTAAATGTGAAATAGAATATGAGTTAAAAATTAATTAAAGAATAAATTATTACAAAATTAGAAAAGGAAAAACAAAAATGAAATCTTAAATGGAGAATGTACTTGTTTATTATACATTTATTATACTTATTTTACTTGCAAGAAAATGGAAAATGGATGTAAATCAATGATTTGGCTCCGTGTAGCTTAAGAAGGAGGGCAATACCTTCCGGGAGGACTTTTTAGGGGAAACTATCCCGAATATGCATATCGTATGGGAGAAACCCCAGAAAACTCCCGACCCATAGAGTCCTCACCAGCGGCGCACGTTGCCACTGAGCCACGAAAACGAGCCCATCCAAGAATGGCGGACTAATATTTAAAAGAGCATGAGGAATAGTTATTTACAAAAACTTTTATTTTTCATCAGGAATATTAAAATCAAAAACTATATCCTTTAAAATTTTAAAATTAACTTTAATTTTGAAATTGCAATTAAATTTTGTGTCGTTAACAGGTGTCGAAATTTTAATATACTATATTTAAATCAACTGGTCCCCAGCGCCAGGTTATTATTAATTACTTAAAAATTCAAATATGTTTTAATAATTAATGAAACTAATCTAATTTGGTGTGCAGTTTTCTTCTACCTTTATCAAACTTTAAATTATATTCAGAAAAAATCCGCTAACAACAAAAAAAAAAAATAATTGAGATTCAGCAAAAATAATATTTCTTTATGTATGTAAGTGAAATGATAATGAATTAAAGATAAACATGATTACTCTTTGCAAAACCAATGCAATCGTTATATGAGTGACTCAATTTAAAAAAAGTATTCAATAAACCAATATTGATTAACTTCTTTGGCACAAGTGCTTCCTACGTACTAGGTTGAGCTGCTAAGGAGAAAATTTATCATGGGAATGAATTCCAACAGACCAGGACAACAGGATGAAAGGAGTCCATTCATCAAGAATCAATACACCTGATTCAGACACAAGCTGCATTTGTCATTTTAAGAAATGTCCCCCGATAATGATTTTCGAGAGTGTGACAGGCAATGTGGAAGAAGAACTTACAATAATAGCGTTACGGAACATGATGACTTATTTATAAACTCAGGACCACTTTTCATGTTTATCACAAAACTCATTATTTTCCCTTATGTAAGATATTTATTGTGATATAGCGTCATTAATTCAAAAATATGTTTTAGAAAATCAATGAGACAGTGTAAGAAGCTCAATAACACATATTAAAGAAAAGATATATATCTTCGAAATTATTCACTTTGAGAACATTTTTTTACAAACCTGGGTGGACTTGGTGCTATATTTATACATGCCCAGGAAAAGGGGATGATAGAAGGACAACCACCCGCATTTGAGTCATGCATAAGAGAGAAAACGTCTAACAAAGAGTTTGATTGCAATGGGAGATTACTACAAATTCTGTCACAATCATTATCGAACATCCTCGTTTCTGAAAGAAGTGACTATAATACAAATCGTCAGGCCAGGATTCATATCTGAATCCTCCTGAATACGTATCCACCATACCAGGTGTTGGACATCCAAAGTAATTACGACTCGGTTTTCTTCAAAAGCTCTGTAGATGGCCGAACCAAATATCAATAATTCAACATTTTTATTTAAATTGAACATATAACTTTTTTTTAAGAAATTTTCGTTGCGAAAACTCCCTCCAAAAATGGCTTAATTGCAATGCAAAACACTTACACAGTCACAATTGTCATCGATTCTTCCAGCTTCTGAAAGATATTTATTTAACACAATTGGCCGAATTTAGATTTGAATCATAAATCCTTCTTCCATTCCTGCAAATAGAAACAGTTCACTTGCAGTAATTACGAATCTATTCTCATCTCTATCAAGCCTATTTGGGCCATGTTACTAATTAAACATTTAATTTATGATGTATAAATGACCTCATATGCAAAAATATGTCTACCGAAAATGTCGCTGCCTGATGGCCAATTGGCTAGCACTCTGGACACAGGCTTCAGGTTCGAATCCTGACGGTGGAGTGGATGTTTGTTAGTGGTTCGGAATCCACTTTAAACTGTAGGTCTCGGTCTATTTAGCCTAAAGTGTGCAAAAAATGACCAGTAGAGTGATGAACCAAACCCGAATCAAAAATCTCTCAGCAAGTAGTTAGATTTCAATTGCGAGATGCTTTATAGACAATGCCACAATCACTATCGTGACTTTGTGTTTTAAAACAGACATTGCAATGCATGCCACTAGCAGATTCAAACCTCAAACCTTCTGGAGGAGAGCTGCTCCCATTTTTACCTCACCAAAACAATCCACCAAACTAGAAAATTTCATATGAAGTTTCTCTTATCTTTCTAGCAAACCGAACTTTTAAGAATGAGACATCTAAATGACTTTGGTACCACGGAAAGTAGTGTTTGTTCAAATATAATTACAATACTTTTATTACACATTACAATGACGATATGACACACAAAAATAAGCAGAAATACAGACACAAAAACCCAAATCTACCACGGATGACTACCAACAAGAAAGTTCCAAAGTCCAGGGAGCAAAATTCTTACTCCAAAGTACGGTTACAGTTAAGTGGAGTTGTAAAGACTTCACATGGTAAATAATTCAAAGTTCTTGATAAATACACTATTGGAGGATTGACACCCATAACTATTAGTCTACGTGTTGGAATCAGATACATTATAACTACAATCCCCATCCAAACTCCATTCATCAAGCCATGGTGGTCAAAAAGTATTTATTAAACACTTAACTTTAACATGGATGAATAACTTCTTATGGAAAAATGTTTGTTGGAAATCCCCTGCTAATTTATAAGGTTTAGAAATCATTTAAAAACTTTTTAACTTCAGCTAACTAATTAACTTAAACTTTAAAAAGAACAGAGGCCCGTCTATGTTGACTAACCGAATTCGCTAATCAAGAGAAGAACTTTTGGGGATTGCTCGAATTATTTTTTACTTACTTGCAGGTTTCGGAAGATCCTCTCTCGGGGGCGAAAACTTAATTTGGAATGCGAGAGAAAACGTCGAATTTAGAATGCCGAACGAAACGTCGCGATTGATTATTCCCCCCGAAAGAAATAAAAACGCAACCAATTTATTTTAATTTAAAATTAGAGATCGAGAATGAAAATTCCTGGCCTGTTTTTTTTTTTTTTTTTTTGAGCAAATTGGAGAAGAAAATCAGCTTTGAGTTTTTTACTTTCTTCTAATTTTTAGAAGATCTTCCGTTATTTGAAGTCATAAAGGAAATATTATTTTTTGATGGATTTTCTCGTAGTTTTAAAAGAGTCAGATGTAAAAAAAAAAAATATTTTTTTTCCAATCATTTGTTTTAGATCGCTAATTAGAAGTTAGTTCATTTAACGGAGAAGTTTTTTTTAATGAAGTAGAGAATATGATAAATACTTTTAATTTAAAACTTAAAGAATGATGCTGAGATCTTTTTTACATAATTTTAGGTTGGATGAAATCTTTCTAGTTAGATTAAAAATGAAAAAAAAAGTTGAAAATTATTGAATCCTTTTCTTTCTAATTTATTTAAAATGATCTTATTTCTTTTAATTGAAATACACGGTTCTTGGAGATTATTGGGACAAAATGTGAATGTCTTTCCTGATACATGCAAAATTAAAAGCTAATTGACTTTTTTCGCTTTATGGTCATTTTGTAACACTTTGGGCTAATTAGACCAGGACCTACACCTGGATTTCGAACCACTCACAAACATCCATGCTACCGGGGATTCGAAAGCATTTAGCACCACCGGAAAACAGCCAATTGTCCATCAGGCCGCTGAGTTAACGCTGATTTCAATCATGATTGAGTGATTCATAACTGATGCTGATTTTGAAACAGATACTAATACTGATTCCTTCAATCAGCGATTGGTTTCAATCATGAATGAGTGATTCATGATTAATGCTGAATTTGAATCAAATATTGATACTGATTCATTCAATCATGATTATTTTCAATCAAGATTGAGATTCATGATTAATGCTGATGTTGAATCAGAAACCGACACTGATTTATTCAATCATCCTTCGTTTCAATCTGAAGGACTCAGGTTAAAGAATCAGCATTTAATTCATTTGTTCAGCGTTGTTTTTACAGAACTAAATAAAATAAGAATTTTAAAATAATCTTAACAATTTATTAGGATGTAATATTTTAAATGGGGCCTGATGGTCGAGTGAATAGTGCTCTGGCCCTCGATGCCACAGCTTTCGGGCTCGAGTTCCGGCGATGCCATGGAGATTTGCAGTGGTTCGGAATACATTTTCAATCATTTGTAGATTCCTGTCTAATATGCCTGTTGGTTTGTAAGGCTGACAACCCTACCCTTAAAATGAAAAAATATCCCACTCGAAATCTGCCAGTAGGCATACGGCCATAGCCCACCATGGAACTATTGTGCCAAAGAAGAAGAATATTTTTTAAGAATAAGAAGAATATTTTCAATTAATAAGCATATATTTAAATACCGAGGGCCTGAATGGCCGAGTGGCTAGTGCTCTGGCGCTCGATACCCGAGGTTACGGGCAGCCCGGCGGTGCCATGGATGTTTGTAGTGGTTCGAATCCACTTTAAACCTTAGGTCCCGGTCTAACATGATCGTGGAGCGTTTCGTAGGTACTGTTATTCTACGTCCGTAGCTTATTTTCAAGCTACATCTCCTGAATAATGCTAAGTGAGTAACGTCGGTGCAGCGCTTGCCTTAAGGCATTGAAGACAATTTAAGTGTTTGCCAGCTGCATTAGAACCAAAAAAAATATTTAAATAAAGTATATTTTCTTGCGTAGTCTGGTTACCGAAAATAAAACATTTTTAAATTAACGAAATAAGTTGGTATCATCATGACAATAAGGAAATCGTTAACTTAGCAAAAAGAATTAAGAGGTCGAATATAATTGCCATATTGAAAAACAAACTTAATTGTGAGTGCAACACATCTAAAACAATCATAAATAAAGTAATAAAAACACAAGAACCAAACAATCCAAATGGCTTGCAAACTCGAAAGAGCTGTGATTTCCCATTAGTAAGTCTTAAATAAAAAATCACTCATTAAATCAAATGTCACTAAATGAAAATGAAAAACAACCTACAGCATATATTAAGAATATGCGGCAGTATAGTATCAGAATTACAGTATATGTAATTTGATTGAAAAAAAAATTTTACACAAATTTTTAGCAAAAAATTACGAAAATTTACAGTGGATGTTCAGGTAGAACTATGCTTATGCCTATTCAAATTAAAATACAAGACTTGGTAAATAATATATGTCAAAAAATTTTTTTTTTTAAATTTTCCATATAATTTTAATTTGGTGGTTGATTTGTTTTTATCACAGACTTTTTGAAGTTTTCTCGAAATTATAATTCTAAGGAAATTTAAAAAAAAATTAATTGAATGCCTTTAGGATTTTTTTTTTTTTAATTATAT
The DNA here is from genome assembly GCA_021605095.1 of Caerostris extrusa. NCBI lineage: Eukaryota > Metazoa > Arthropoda > Arachnida > Araneae > Araneidae > Caerostris > Caerostris extrusa. The sequence continues at coordinate 4,960 of BPLR01001221.1, read as the reverse complement.
ATTCAATAGGCGTAGCTTTATCTGAAAATGTACTGAAAATTTTATCAAAGTTATTACTAACTCCCACGTTACAATTAGCAATTATTTAATACAAAGAATCCAAAAGAATTTAGAAAAAGATCAGAACGTCTTTTAACATTCCAACCCAAACTAAAACTAGAAAAAGGTAATTTTCCTGGAACTAAAACTTGACCCTCAGTTGAAATTCTTTCTCCTGAAAATCCTTTTAATCTACTCCTGCTCCTCCTGTTCTTTTAATACTCAATTTAGTGGAAAGTATTAAGTGGGTGACTTCTGAATTAATTGCGCCCAGGAGTTAGTTTGTAATTAGATTGCGGAAAAAAAACGTTTTTAACTAAAGGAACATTTTATTTTAATAAGACGTGGCAAATATTCTGGATTTTAATTTAAATCTTTTTTTCCTTGTAAAATGTTTTAATGTGAACTGAAAAAAAAAACTTTTTAAAAAAATCATTTTTAAGTGAAATAACTTTTTTTTTTTCCTAAATTAATTTTTTTACGACTTCAAAATGGAGAATTAAAATTGTTACTCTGCTAAATTGTCAATTAAAGTGTTGTAATCGTTATAATTTAAATATATTGTTAATTATAAAATGTTATGCTGGACTTTAAAAAGTCTTAGGAGTTCTACATTAGTTATACTTATTTTAGTTCTGGAATTATATATAACAATGTATAACCTCCCCCATATGCCATCGCTGGGGTGTTTGTTTGCGTGTTTCAAATTGCGGTGGAATAATATGGGTGCAGAATAGAAGAACTTCGCGGTGGCCAGACTGAATTTTCTTTGCTATCAAACCTTCAGTCAATAGAAAAATACTTTTAACACTGATTGCAACTTACAACTGATAAAAAATTTGTCATCGCCATTATGTCATTTGCCGTTAAAAAGTCCTCATCATAAAATATAATGTACACCCTTTCTGTAAGTAATTTAGTGTGATTTTTATTCTTCTTATTGGAGCAAAGTCCTATGGTAGGCCAAGATAGTCTATCTATTGGCAGATTTCGAGACAAGAGAAATATTCTTTTACGGTAATCAGCCGTAATCTTAACAGTCATATTAGACCGGAATTTAAGATTTGACCCTTTAAGACCTGATTTTTTTTATACTTAAACTAGCAGAACCCGGCATAAGTTGTCCTGCCAAAAAAAAAAAAAAACATTATTGTAGGAAGTTACATATCGCGAATATATTCTCCATGCTCCAATATATTCACACATTAATTTTCATGGATATCGTTTAAACGGTATATAAGATGAAATGCTACAGCACCCTCTGGTGGCAAGTAATCAAAGTGGATAGCGCGAAACTATTTTCCATACTCGAAAACATTTTATTACCAATTTTCATAGCGATTGGTTGAACGGTACAGAAGTTGATATACTGCAGCGTAATTTGGTGGCGACTTACAACAAAGGGGATAACATAAAAACATTCTCCATGTTTTATGAAACACACACAAATTTTTTTATCCAAATTTGTCCAGCAGTTTAGGAGGATTTCAGTGAAAAGCCCACGCACAGAAAAATTATATAAAGATTTTACATTTTAAAATTTTTTAGTAGAGATTGATTACAATGATACTAAAAAATAATTAAAATAGCCCATGCCCTCTCCTGAGGAATGGGGCAGAGGCGCCAGTACGATCGTGAGAGTTAGGTTTTTCCATGAAAAAATTTCAAAAAGGCCTCTCCCTTACGATCTCAGACTTAGAGATATTCCTACCCATTACAACTTCCATGGCGGAGGTTCCTGGACTCGAACTCTAAACCTGCAGCATCGAGAGCCACAGCACTAGTCACAGGCCCGGCCATTTGCCTGTTTTATTATTTTCTAAACTTTCACTAAAAATTATTGCTGCAACATTCAAGTTTTTTTAAACATTTACTACCATAAGGAGGAAAATGAATAACAAATGTGAAAAATGTAGAGCATCCAATTACAGTCAACAATTTTTCAAAACTTGACTGCAGCGTTAAAGTCAATGTTTCTAAATTCTCTCGGCTTATGTTTTTAAAAATATCACCTAAACTGAACACTAATTAAACACACACTACATAATTAATAGAGATCGTATGATGAACTGTTTGTTTTAAAAATAACGAGCTGTACTTAAATATCAATTAAAAGTTTTTATATGTATTCGTAATTAAGATAATACTTCAAAAATTCTTCACAAAAGAAGATAGAATACCTCATTTATCTCAAGATAAGCCATCCATCAAAATAAAAAGTAACTGTGATTGGAATAATTATGCCCCTTTCGAAAGAATTCTCAGACGCCGATGCGTTGCCATGGTTACCGAAAGCAGATCATTTCCAAGAAAAAGACCAATGCCATCCATTGCTGTTGTGTTACATCAATTTCAATGCAGTTAACTGTTTCACTTTTGACGTCGGCGAATAGTTTTCTTTAATCTTACGAAAAAAGTTAACAGTTCTTTCCTAAAATATAAACAAACGAGGTGTAATTATAGATGCTCTAAATTAATTAGTTTGCTTAATATGTATAGTTTTAAATATGTTACTTCATTAAATTTGATGAGTGTTTCTAGAGTAAAAATAGTTTTTTTTAAAACAGTGCATAATTAATTGATAGCCATGTGTTTTGTTTCCTACTAGGTGGTAGTTTATAATTACTCTATGTTTAAAAATAGTAAGGAGTTATTGCCGTTTAATGAGTTTCTAAATATAATTGATGGTGTAATTTAAGTAACTGCAAAGAAGAAATGTTTAGTTGCGAAATGATATATAGGTAGTTATAATATTCTGAGGGAACGTATATTCTCAATCACTCTCATGATGGTCATATTATCACAAACAGTAACGATACTCTATCACGTGACTCGGTTCTTGTCTTATTAGTAAGGGTACACTGCCAATTCGTTTTTTCCGATTCTTACACCTTGCCTTCTCTAAACGAAATGTCATTGTCTACTCCATGGTATCGAAATACAACGTTGGATGTGTGTTTGATTTGAATCCAGTATATTGAGTAGAAATAATATAGTTTATATTATTCTGAGGGTATCGTATTCCTTGATGAAAACTATGCTTGTATATTAAAATTAATTTTTTTTGTGTTCACTAATTTCTTTCGAGTTTTACTGATTTCCTGGACAACACGCTTCACACCCTATCGTTTGTATATTTTATATAAATTTTTGTGTTGTTTTTTTGAATTTGTCTATGCAGTTATTGTCTTTCGTCCTTTAGATTTTTGTATTTATTAATTGATTTTCAGTTTTGTCGCTACAGTTTAGGCTCATTACATTATCTTAAATAATTTTTTTTTTTTTTTTTTTTGAATGAGAGGTTTGAACGTGAGGCACTTTAGGGTTTTTCCATTGTGAATAATGCTACAATGGTTTTGTTATGCAATTTATGTGTATTGAATACTTGTAGTATTCAATACACAAAATATCTTGTGCAAAATGATAATGTGTCTAATTCATTCATTGTCAATTCAACTTTGGTTGTTATGTTCATGCGTTGTATTCTTTACACACACACACACACACACACACACACACACACACACACACACACACACACACACACACAACACCTTAATAAACCTGACCTGTCAACGGTGAAGAGTTGCTAAATCAAGTAATGCAATATGACTGCAATAAAGAACAGATGACGTTTGATTTTAAATAATGGAAAAGGCATGAAACCTTTAGTACATTTAAACTGCAGCCTTTTAGATGAAAGCAAGATTGAGCCATAACGATGTATATTTTTCGGAATGTGATACTTTGAGTAGAAATATTATGTAACACCATTTTGAATTCCTTTGGATCTATTTGCTTTTTGAAAAGGCCGGTTTCTGAATATAAATTCGCTTTAACTCTCTCTTTTCTTCAAATTGTTCGTACCATGTTTTATTCAAGAGATTTATTTGTTTATAAGTTTGTTATATCAGAAACCTTAGCTACATTCGATTATATAGATTTTTAGCATTTTTATACGTTATTACAGGGTTTCCATTGTTGTTGGTATTTTATGGGTTATATACCACACTTTTCGAAAATATTTTTATACTAGGAGCATATTTTATCTTTTTTTTTTGATGTTTAATTTTAATTTATACAAATTGTATTAATTTTGTTCATTAGAAATGTCTATAAAACTCTATGTTTGGAAAAAAATCTACGATGAATAATTGTTGTAAATTATTACACACATACATTAAATAATTTATTCTTGTACATTGAGGAAAAAACCCAACTTTGAACGAGTTATAAAACAATATAATAATTCTAAAACAAAATTCGAGAACCAAAAAGGAACATTATTTTCCTCACTTCTATTCCACAATCCCTTTTTATTTTCATTGCCTATTTCTATTTTACTACTTATTTGCAAAGACCCTTTTTCGAATTTTGCTGGCTGTTGTATAACAGGTTTTCTATTTTACTACGTTGTTCTATGAATTTTATTCCGCCATTTTCGAAACGATTTTTGTACCATAATAATATTTTCCCGCTTTTCATTGATATTTCTATTTTTCAGTAAAACAATTCTGCGAACTGCAGAGCCATTTTTAAGGTTTTACCATCCCCTCTGATGGTATTTTCCCGATTTACGTAACGGATTCGAAGAATTTTGTATGCTTCTTTTTAAACGATGGAATTTGTTGTTGGGGGAGGGAGAAATAAACAATATTTGGTAATATTTCAAAATATTTGAACATTCAATGATGCAATGAATGTATGAAATTGTAGAAAAATAAAATCATATTATTATAAGATATTCAAAAGAAAAATAAATTCAGGAGATATTTATATGTAATGGTTTTTGTTGTTATTTAAACCAACGCATTTCAATTTTTTCCCTTTAACAATGATATAAAGTATACAGCAGTGGTTTTTAAATAGGATTGCAGTTGTAGGAAGTTTGTGGATTTGATAAACAAATAAAAAATGATTG